>CAJHNH020000202.1:300000-307500 GCA_905116865.2 Candidula unifasciata | reverse complement strand
GTAGACCTGTTTATTCTCTAACCGAAGCGCACTCGAGGAATAAATATCGCCCATCAAAAGCCGTTAAAGTTTTCTTTTCTAAAGAATTCTAGGCCGCCAATTTTAATGAAGCTAATTTATGGGTAGATGGGAGCAGGGCTGCCGAAATATTGTTGGGAACAATACCACATTTGGGGGGGGGGGTGTAGCAAAACACACAAAGAGGTGCGTATTTAGGACAAAATTCAATTTAACACCCCGTATGCACCGATGGATTATTGGAGGGAACAGGAAAAAACCGGAGCTAGATCGGTCATCATGTTGCAAGATAGGACCACAGCAGAAACGTCATACACCTCCGGAAGACTCTCAACAAACTTCAGAGTGGTGCAGCAAGCAGTTATTGATTCAGCTAAAGTGCTTGAGGAAAGAAAAATTAAAAACAGCATAACTGTTTTCCTGTTTGACTGCATGTCAGTCATCCAGGCGACTCAGAGGGATCCACGAGACAACATTGAGAGAACTGACCCGCCAGCTGTTACAGACTCTCAGAAAACAATCAAATCATTCTCCAGTGGATTCCGGCTCATTGCGGCATACCAGGAAATGAGTAAACAGTCAGACTTGCAAAAAATGGAACAAAGGAGAGACAACACACACATTCATTGTCATTACGAGAAATAAAAACACTCATCAAGAGAAAATACAAGGAATTGTGGAGAGAACAAACTAAAAGTAAATATTCACAAGACAAGAAACATTTATCAGCAGACTCAACAGAAAGCAACATACAACAATTTTCCGTCTACAAACAGGACACTGCAGGCTCAACTATCACCTGCATAAAATAAAGATTGTACAGTCCCCACAGTGTGCCTGTCAAACAGTACCACAAACACCTCAGCACATTCTGCAGACCTGCCAACTCTACCTACAACTTCGAAAAGACACCTGGTCTCAAAAGCAAAGTGTGCAGAGCAAGCTATGGGGAACGATGAAGAACCTGCTGCTGACAAGCGGGTTCAAATTACCTAATGTTCTGATCTGAGCATACGAAAACGAACGAAGAAGAATATGAAGACATCAAACAACCGTTAAATCGTCTTTAACCACACACTCACACACACACACACGTCCACACACGTGCATTCCGGCTTACAAATTTTGGTTTATTTGACCGTAATTGAAATTCTTTGTCCATTACATCATTGCAATAACACATTTTGCTGACTTAGTTTGCTACGAAGTTTCACATTTGTCATGCTCGCTCGCATCGGAAACTCATACAACAGTTTACAAAAAGGCAAGAACAATTATAAAAACGTGTCAAGAAAGCGTCACAGAATACTTCGAATAAAAAAACTGAATCGGAAAAGTTGAAGCTTCAAATAAACTAATAAACTGGAAAATTAAACTGCCACAAAATACGTGAAAGAGAACCACCTGGCTGTATCTAGACGGATACTCATGTGCTGGCTTTTGAAACTGACTTACAGAGTCTGTTGAGAAAGGTGTAGACAGGCATGCTTCGCGCAGAGTGGCAAGCATCGCATCAGAGATCCCGGGTAATTAGCGTCCTTAATAAATTTTCTCCAGCTTATCAGATAGCATCAGACAGTTTACTCGGTTAAGCACCACTGGTGGTGAAATATTGTATGACAAGCTAGATATTGTGAAGGCCCTTTGGGATCGACTGAACATTGCGGAGACACAAATATATCATTAGGGTCTGAGGACAGTGGCGCTGTGAGGAGCAACCAGGCGATCTGGCCAACGCTAAGCACTCAAGGAAACGGCGAGATGGATGTACAGTAAAACAGTTACTGGTGCCAGCAGAATTGTAACTCTCCGCTTGCTGCTAGATGGGGATGGAACACTTATGGGAGTGTCCCGAGTGCTGTGATATCGATTCTTAATTCAACATTCAACTGAAACAAAAGCGCACTTGATCAGTCTCGTCAAATGTTACATTTGCTTGAGCAATTGCTCCATGTGTATTTTCAGTAGACCCTCAATCACTTTTTTTTTTAAGATGCAACATAATGCCAACATTTAAAATGTTGATGTAGCATGTCAAAAACGTACCAAAACATCAGGTGTGGCACCAAATGTTTTGCAGGGGTCAAATAGTACCAAATTTCGGCAGCCCTGAATGGACGACCACTTGCATTTTTAAAAATTGACCTAAAAATGCTGTGTTTTCAAACTTGCAGACTAACACCTTTGCCAGCCCGACCTATTTCTATCTCATAATTTGCCTTTAAATGTGCGAAAATAATAAGGGCGAGCTCCCAAGTCCGAAAACGAGATCGTAAATCCAGTGTTTCTTGAAAGTCGATACGCTGTGTTGTCTTGCGGCTGCTTTGACTCTGCTTCAAGTGTATTGCGAAATAGCATTGGCTGGGCAGAAGTGTTTGGAGTCGCGCATGAAGTTAAATCTGGCTACAGGAAGTTGAATTAACTGGTTGCTGGGATACATCTTGTAATGTCTGCAGATTTCTAGAGGGAACCAACGATGACGAACTTGTCTATCTGTATGGTTGTTTTTTTTACTGGGTTACTGGTGTTATATATATATATATATATATATATATATATATATATATATATATATATATGCGTTTTCTTCGTTTTCACGGGCTGTAAACTCCGACGGAAGGTTCTGGTTGTTCGTCCACTTCTGGACATCAGTCTTGTTCCAGAATCTGAGTATAGCGTGTACATCCGTTGTATCGGGGGCAGTTTTAAAGACAATAAAAACATCTTTCGCTAACGTGTTTAATAATTTCGGAACGGACTATAGAAGATCTTTGCCCTGGAACACACACAAAAGAAAGGACGCTCCCCCCCCCCCCCCAAAAAAAAAGCTCGGCAAATCCAAGTGGCGGCTGGATTATAAAAACAAAATACAAATAACCTTGAACTTTTACCCCCCCCCCCCCTCCCCCCCCCCTCCACCCCCCAAAAAAAAAAACGAACACAACAATCAAAAATTAAAAATGTGTCATTATCATCATGTGCCATACCGATAAGCGCAGGCTTTCGTGTTTCGTCATGAAACACAGGATCACCAGCATTAGGATCAAGTCAGTGTCTTGTATCGCCCCATCCATTCGGCTAAGCCATCCAGGTATCTGTCTGTTGATCTTCTCATCGCTCTCCTTCCATCAGTCTTGCCAGTCGTTTACTAGTTCTGAAATCCGTCCCTTTTCCTAACTTGTCCGAAAATGATATAGACTGTCGACTTTAATCTTGCAAGTCGTTACCAAGCGCTGAAGTCCATCTCTTTTCATAACATCTCCGAAAAACACAGACTGTCGGCGTCGAATGCCAAATCTGTAAATGTGTAGACAGAAGCTATAAAAGAAAAATAGTAAATTAGGAATACTTTAAAGCCGCCAACCTGACCATCGCAGATCAAATGAATGAAATTAGCAAAGAGATTGTGGGAACGACACCTTGTAAATCGATTCATTGAGAAACAGCAGAACAAGTGATTTGGTCATCTTGTAAGAATGCAACATCAAATACATTCACAGGCACTACATCTCAGAAGTTCAGCTGCAAGATCAAGAGGAAACATGGATCGACAACATTAAAGACACTACGCCTTCACGGCATGACTGTAGCCAGTGCCAGCCAGCGTGCACCGGATCGCTAATTGTTACTCCCTGCGACGCTTAACTGCAGAAGTGGTTTACGTTGATGATGATGATGATAAAGGGGCCATTTTTACATGAGTGCCGTATGAAGCATGCCATTCCAATTTTAAGACAGGTGGGGGGGGGGGGCAAACAAACATCTGACCACGTTTAACCCGCTGCAAACAGCTTTGGCTATAATTGGGGTCTGGTTTCTTGGTCCCAAAGGACTGGGCTATGATTTGTTATTTGTGCCATTAACAAACAGCTTAAAGGCTCTATTCATATGTCTGTTCATCGCTGCGTGTTTGGCTTGTGCATATCTTGCAAAACTGATGTCTATTGACCCAATCGGCGCTCGCTGGGCGATGTGGTTAACATCTCACGTGCTGCCTTTACTTTCCATGACATTTTCTAGAAGCCGGGGTCAGTTTTAAAGGGAAAATCCCACATGGTGCGCTACAGAATCCAAGACCTTGGGGCCAGGAAAAAGCATTTAGCCTCTAGGTTGTTGCGGTTCCCCTGTACAGAAAGAACAGAAGGAATTGTTTTTCTTTTACTTCTTCTGATGATTGATCAAAATATGTTGGGGATTCAACCCATACTGACTGGCACATAATAATGATGATTACAGCTTGGGCGTCAGAAGTTTAAAAATTCGAGCATTTAGAACAAAAAAAAAAACAAAAAAAAAATCGGAACAAATTAGGAATGTATGGATTGAACAAGGCAGAAACTGACTTTCTCTTTTTTTTTTTTTTTTTTTTCATAATGCAACACGGCCTGCTTCCTTTAAAAATTAGCATTTTTATTTATTTAATTAACTTAATCTTTACTTTGGTCGTTTTTCAAAAATTACCTTGGCTCCAAGGTCGACCCATTTTGTGCCGATAGGTCTATAAAAATATACGTCTAGCCCTATATGCCCTATACGCCTAAATGGGTGGAATTGGTCCTTTACTTTACTTTACTTACATTGACTTAATCGTAAAGTTTGAGGTTTTGAACACAGCCTTCTCTATTTATATTAGACAAGGCAGTGGTTTTGAACAACGGATCAACATCATGGCACACAAGTAGTAACCAAAAGTCCTCCGTTCTTCTTCAAGTCTGAGTCCGAAGAAGCTCAGCACAGTGCACAAGCTTTGTAGCACCGGCGAGGATCCTGAAATCCTTTGGGTAGATTTTAACTCCAAATTTTGCCCGGGCAGCGCCGTTAGGCTACTCTTTTCAATTTTCAACTGCCAAGCGAATTTATAGTTACTCAACAACGCACACGGGTGTCCGATCTCACTACCCAGAGACCAGGGGGAATTATAGAAGTCCAGGTGAAAAAAAAAATCCCAGCCCTCATCGGGGATTGAACCCGGAACCTCTAGCACTGGAAACTGACACCATGCCTCGAGACCCCGCAGCTCCCTTAACTTAATCGTTAGGTAATGGGATGCCTTAATTTGTGTCATACAGGCAGAATGTCTTTTGCTGACGCGATCTCATACACGCACAACTGTCTTTCTTTCGATATCATCATAGTGTTGTTGTCCCCCGTGTGGGTTCCGGGGCCCCATTGTGGGAAAAACAAGAATACACCCACTGCCTCACCAAAAGCATGTCGTAAGAGGCGACTAATTGGGGAGCTTCCTTTGAAGTCGGAGTGCATCTGCCGGAGAGGCAAGGAACCAACAGTCTTTATTCAAGAGAATAAGATCTGTAAAACTGATGCACACGCAACACTCAGGTTCTGGAGCAGGACAGCAGTTCAGTAGTGGACGAGCAACCAGAACTTTCCGCCAGAGTTTACAGCTGGTGAACGCGAAGAAGAAGAAGAAGATAGTGTTTTTGTTCATCCTCATCGACGTGTTGATCATCGTGTTCTTCTGTAGTTCTTTCTTTGTTCTTCATCATTGCGACCTTGGTTTTTCTTTCGTAAACAGCCCGGATTGATCAATGCCGAGCTTGTGGCGGAGGTTCTAACATCTCTTGTTGGCAGAGGGTATTATTTACCTTCTTTTAAGTGATTTCTTGTCCGCCAAGATTATAGTTTGTTGTCGAGACAAGACGGTCTGCAAGACATGTTGGTGTGTTTATAGATTACAGGGCAAAAGATGCCAGTAGTTAGTGGCGCTGAGGAGAGGTTGGCTAAATGTTTAAGAACTATGGGCACTCATATCGGAGACCCGGGTTTGAATCCTTTGTGTGATAATGGGTGTTTTGTTTCTTTTCGGGGAAACAAAAATTAGGGCAAGGCAACAAAGATGAAAATCATAAATTTGGACCATTTTGGGTTTCCGTGTATAATTCACAATTATTCAGAGTAGAAAACAGCTGCACGAAAGGTGGTTTAAAATGAGTGCGTTTTTCATCCTTTGCTGTAGCATGTATAACTTATTTATCTAAGTTATAAAGCTTATTACATATGCAATAACTTTGAAAATGTGTATCCCGACTTGTAAATGACTTAGAGACTTCTTCTGCACAGTCGTGGCAACAGCACTAGCCCTATGCGTTCCTATATACCCCCCCCCCGCCCCACCCCACCCCCCACCAAGCGTCTACACCACAAAAGTGGTAAATACAGACAGTGGTTGGGGGTCAATTTTTGTTCTTCCCATTCGTAGAAGAGGGAGAATCACTCAGCAGACACATCCCACCGAAACTCAACTATAGTTTACTTCATAGCTGTGTTATAGTGTCCCAGTAACTAAAACACACTAAAGGGCCCTTTCCCTCACCTTCAGGCGTATTGGACATAAAGTTCTAGACCTATATTTTATGGCCTATTTGGCCCTTGGTAAGTGATGTGGTCAGCCTCACTCCGATCGCCTTTACTTCCCAGGACTGTACCTGGTCGCACTCAAGTCTGGGTAGATCTGGGAGCCGAAGACATTTTTGAACGCAAAAGCCCGGCTCGTTCAGGAACCGAACCCACGACTTTCCGATCCGCAGGCCTGGCCGCTACACTACGGCGACTCCAGATGCCCCAGTGTTACTGCTACAATATGGCTTTACGGTTAAAGGGAGTTTCCAGGATTTGTATCTGTCTGATTCTCATGTGTGTGGAGTCTGTGTATATATATATATATATATATATATATATATATATATATATATATATATATATATATATATATATATATGGGTGTGTGTGTGGATATATGTTGGTGTATGCGTGTTTGAGTAAGTGTGTTGGCGAGTGCATGTGAGTATATGTGTGTGTGCGTGCGCTAGAGTGTGCATGCATATTCCCACCCATGCATTTATGTGTGTGTGTGTGTGTGTGTGTGTGTGTTTCAATATTCACAATGTGCATAATATTATTTGAACATAACATACTTTATTGATAAAATACAACTGCTGTGTGAAAGACGGATGTTTGGAAAGGCCGAATGTAAGACGGGACTGTGTGATCAATTTGTGACCCTTTTAAAATATAGTTCGTTCGTTCATTCTTGAGATGCGAATCTTACCGACGACAGTCCTGCGTGGAACAGTTGAAAATGCCGACACCGCTGTTTTGGGACAAGTTTATATTTAATGATTTGATTTGATTTGATTTGATTCAAGAACCGGCATCACAGCACTTGGGGCATTCACATAAGCGCTCCGTCCCCATCTTCAGCAGCCAGCGAAGATTTCCGATACTAATGGTGCCAGTAGCTTTCTGATTAAACGTCCGTCTTGCCTTTCCTCTGAGCCTTGAGCTTCTGCCAGAACCTCTCGTCACCCCCAAATGCACCAATCTCACCTGACTGTGGTGATCCATTTGCTCCTCCGTGTTGTACACGCTCTCCCATAAGGCACCAACCACGTCTGCCCTATCATGTAGCAGTATTCCACCAAGTTGTGTCCGCCTGTTCATTTCCCAACACACCGGCGTGAT
>CAJHNH020000202.1:117500-292500 GCA_905116865.2 Candidula unifasciata | reverse complement strand
TAAATAATGTTGTTTGGTGTAGTAACAGTAAAGACTGATGTGTGCGCTCTGACGATTGGGTTAGTTGTGTTTGAGATAGACACCTCTGTCATATAGCTGCCAACGAGCCACTGCTATTAATGCGATAAGTAGCTCTCTGACAAACAACAACCGGAATTCTAATACTACTGTCATATATTTTCACTTCAATATCTTAATAAACAACATGCAGTATGCTGATGATACCGCCTTCATAGCTACAATTCGAAATCAGATTGATAGAGTCGCGATATATTAAGCCATATTTAAGATACGGCTGTGAATCCTGTACAGTTAATAAACACGTCGAACGATATCTTGGGGCCGCGGAGATATGGTTTTACAGACGAATCCTTAGAATTCCTTGGACAACTAAGAAGAGCAACACAGATATTTTAAAAGAGGCGAGTGCTCGAAGACATCTTATTGCGAACATCAGAAGGAGACAGTTATCTTTTTTTGGCCATGCTATGAGAAGAAGGAAAATGGAACATGTTGTGACCACTGGAGGGATGTGTGGAAGACAGAGAAAGACAGCTCGAGAAGATACTTGACAGTCATTTGTCATGGCATGGAGGGTGTCAACACACGAACTTACCCACGCAGTTGCAGATCGCAGATTGTGGAGAGGCATGATCGCCCATGCCCATGCAAGGCACTTGATGATGATCCTAATGAGTCGCGCGCGCTTGCACGCAGACACACACACACAAAACTACAACAGCAAGCAACATTTTAAGCCTACTAGCGGATATTTCCCTTCAGTAACTTATAAGCGGTAATTTATATTGCTCCCCTGTGGAGTTTATTCTTATTGTACGTGGTTAGCCCACAAGACTACCAGGAAAGACTGTTGACGCTCGGGAAAGATATTGTGATACCTATGGAAAGACTGGCCCCCCGGTATCGCCGGGAGGATAAACTGACATCTGGAGACAGATGTCGACTGTGGACCGGGTTGATCACCCCTAACACAGTATAATACTTCCGATTTCGCGAACCAATAAAGAAATATGTCCCCAGGCCCTTCGAAAGAGGGGGAGAATGAAGGGCCCAATCAAATTGATACAAACGGTGACGGCAATGCTAGCCCCCGGACTCAGACTCTTGCCCAAAGTCCGGGCTGGCTCTGTACATGTGGAAAAAGCTTCACGGGGTTGCATGGTTTGAGAACGCATGCCGGAAGGATGAAATGCGAGGGTGCTCCACGCAGTAAACGCCGTCACAAAACTACTACTCCTGTTGTAGTTTCTGAGTCGTTAGGGTGTTCCCCACTCGCCCGGAGAGGCCCATGACGTCGACTGCGGAGGCGCAATTTTGATGATTCCCGAGGAAGTGCGTTTCAAAATCAGGTTTCCACCTGCGAGCGATAAGGTGGTGTGGTGCGAGTTAGAGGGTACATTATGTGAGATACTTAAACATGATTTTTTTTAAAAGTCGTTAGGCGACAAGCTTACAAAATTTGGTGATGTTATATATGAACACTGCTTCCGTCAGTTCGGGACAGTGGAGAAGGCACAGCCAGGTGCCAAGCAGAATACTAGCAGGAGACAGAGGGACATTCTGAAGTGTCGGGCAGACAAGAATGCCCTCAGAAAACGGTTCAAAGCCGCTACAGGCAGCGAACGGGAGGGGCTGTATGAAGTTTGGTTGCATTTAAAGAACAAACACAGTGCCCTCTGTCGCGCTGAGCGTTTCTGTAACAACAGGAGAAAAACCTAAAGGGAGCGAGAGAAATTCTTTAGGGACCCGTTCCAGTTTGCCCGAGGTCTATTCGAGCAACCGAAGTCTGGGACTCTGGTTGTCAGTAAAGAAGAGCTTGAGTCACATTTACGCAAGATGTACTCTGACAAAAAGAGGAATGAGCCTCTTGATGACAATCCAGAGATCCTTAGCGGCCTTAAGCAGCCTGAGTTGCCGAAGGTATCATTTAAAGCGATACCTCCCCTTTGGTCTGAGGTTGAGGAAGTTGTGAAAAGGGCCAGCGGCAAGCCTGCTCTAGGTCCGAATGGTGTCCCGTACGTTCTTTACAAGTGTTGCCCGAAAATCCTACGAATGCTTCACGTCTTTTTGAGACAAGCGTGGAGCCGAAAACACATATGTCCAAAGTGGCAACAGGCAAACGGGGTCTACATTCCCAAAGAGCAGGACTCGAAGAGTCTTTCCCAATTCAGGCCCATCTTGCTGTTGAATGTCGAGGGTAAAATATTCTTCTCGGTCATGGCCTCGCCGGCTCACACAGTATCTGATGGCTAACAAGTACATCGATACGAGTGTTCAGAAGGGTGGTATTCCTGGCGTTCGTGTGTGCCTTGAACACGCGACCATGATTTGGGATTCTATTCAGAAAGCCAAGCATGAGAGAACTGATTTGCACGTTATATGGTTGGACCTAGCCAACGCCTACGGGGCAGTTCCCCATAGGCTACTGTGGCAGACCTTTCGCATGTTTCACGTACCGGCACAGATCAACGATATGATCGAGCAAAATTTCTCTAAGTTCGCTTGGCGCTTCTCTATCTCGACGTTTACCACGAGGTGGACTGAGCTACAAGTTGGGATTGCTATGCGCTGTACGATCTCACCCATACTGTTCGTCATGGCCATGCAGATATGTTGGACGGGGCGGCCGGCTATGAACAGGGCCTTCAAATAGGGGATCACTGGATGCCGCCACTACGCGCATTTATGGATGACACGACTATTATCACGGGCAGCGAGGAGTCTGCCCGCACGATTCTGGAAAGATTGGACGCGGTGGTCCAATGGAGCGGTATGCAGTTCAAACCGCAGAAGTCGAGGAGTCTGTCCATCCGTAAAGGTAAGGTTGCGGCAATCAGTTTTACGGTGGCAAGGAATAAGATCCCTACGGTTCTCGGGGAACCGGTGAAGAGCTTTGGTCGCGTCTACGATTCGAAGTTATCTGATAGAGCGGAGGTCCGGAGAATACACGAGTCACTGGCTACAGGCCTTCTCTTCATGAACTCAGGTAGGCCCACTCTCTGAAAACGTCTAGGAGCTCGTGGGCCGAAACGTTTGTTGACGAGAGATTACTTCTACTGACGATTGGTAGATCCCTGCTGAACTTGCTCCCTGTGGAGTTTATTCTTATCTTATTAGGCTCACAAAAACTACAACAAATACAACAAAACTGACAGTGACACTGACAACAACAGTTACGACGATAACAGCACCAGCTGACAACTTCAGCGGCGACGAAAATGGCAACAACAACAGCTACAACAAAGCCGACAACAACAGCAACAACAATAACAATGACAACACAACAGCAACAGCAGATTCCTAATCATTAACGTAATCGATGCAACAACATACACAAACCTCAACAACAGTAAAGTCGAGAGAATTTACTTCATTGCAATGGGTTTTATCCCAATTGGCTTAGTCCCTCTTAACAGAGCTGCTAGCCGCCTGTCGAGAGCATCGCACAAAGCACGAACTCTGCAGCTCCGGCAACGATTCACAGGGGTCTCGGTAAAAATTGCACTCGTGAACTGAACGGTGTCGCCGGAAACGAAAACGCGCCCTTTAGAGCGCGAGGCAAACAGCTTAACCACTTCGCCACGCAGACCCTGATGACAGCAACAGGAATAACAATAACTGCAACACCGCCCGCAATAACTATTACAATAATAACTAGGACAGCAACAACGACAACAGGAGCGCACAAGAGACATTACTACATCACATTAGAAACCTTTCCTTACAACGTGCGGCCATCACATATGTCAACAACACACAGCCATCACATATGTCGACAACACACGACCATTCCATGGGTCGACAACACACGACCATTACATGGGTCGACAACACACGACCATGACATATGTCAACAACACACGACCATGACATATGTCAACAACACACGACCATGACATATGTCAACAACACACGACCATTACATATGTCGACAACACACGACCATTACATATGTCAACAAAACACGACCATTACATATGTCAACAACACACAACCATTACGTGGGTCGACAACTAACGTCTATTACATATGTCAACAACACACGACCATTACATATGTCAACAAACACGACCATTACATATGTTGACAACACACGAATATTACATGTGTCAACAACACACGACAACGAATAGCATGCCTACCAACCATTACATATGTCAACAACACACGACCATTACATATGTCGACAACACACGAATATTACATGTGTCAACAACACACAACAACGAATAGGATGCCTACCAACCATCACAACACAAACCGTAGAGAAAATAGAATCAGTAACAGCCTTGTTGTCCCATATTTATTCTTGTGCAACACCTCGGCTACTTATCACGCTATCTACGTCAATAAAGAGATCTACTGGCTGGGTTGAGAATGGGTAGTAGGGCAAACTAGTTGGCATGAGGAAATTTATGCACTAAAAACAAATTATCATTGGTATTTAGACATTCTTCATCTTGTTATTTTGAAATGAAAATGCTGTGCCGTCTCCACAATGCAAGTTTGCTACAGCGTATGTACTATGTAGATATGTTACTTACTAGGGCTGTACCAGTGTACCAGTCCTAACCTGCAGCTCACAGAAGCCAGATTCATGCCTCAGAAATGAAATATCTGAGATAGGCGGTCCAAGTGGCGAGAATGGTTGTCCAAGTGGCGAGACAGGTGGTCTAAGGAGCTAGAAAGGTTGT
Organism: Candidula unifasciata; assembly: GCA_905116865.2. Lineage (NCBI taxonomy): Eukaryota > Metazoa > Mollusca > Gastropoda > Stylommatophora > Geomitridae > Candidula > Candidula unifasciata. The sequence goes on along the minus strand of CAJHNH020000202.1, from coordinate 287,785 downwards.
CCAAGTGGCGAGACAGGTGGTCTAAGGAGCTAGAAAGGTTGTCCAAGTGGCGAGACAGGTGGTCTAAGGAGCTAGAAAGGTTGTCCAAGTGGCGAGACAGGTGGTCTAAGGAGCTAGAAAGGTGGCCCAAGTGGCGAGAAAGGTGGTCTAAGGAGCTAGAAAGGTGGCCCAAGTGGCGAGAAAGGTGGTCTAAGGAGCTAGAAAGGTGGCCCAAGTGGCGAGAAAGGTAATCCGAGTGGCGAGAAAGGTAATCCGAGTGGCGAGAAAGGTAATCCGAGTGGCGAGAAAGGTGGTCCAAGTGGCAAGAAGGGACACAATTCCTAATCAAACAATACGTCATGGTCTTGAATACATCAGTCACAGTTAAGATGGTTTGGACATGTATGCAGAGTAGGAGAAAATCGGCCACTGTGGCAGGCATGGGAGGTTAAGAACCAGGGAACCTGACCTCCAAGGCGACCCAGGGTCCTCTGGAAAAACAACATCCGACATTTCCTAACTGACAGAGGGCTTGAATGGAACACAGGACAACAACAACAACAAAATGCTGATAGAGAAGTCTGATGATATCTCTTACAAACCGCTACACCCCAAGGTAGAAGAAAAGCGACTAAGTATGTAAGTAAGACTTAGTAGGACTTCAGTCTAGTCCACGATACAACTCGTGTACCCTTATCCGAAACCGGTGCTTTTATTTTAACGTCTGTCGCGAAAACCGACCATAGTATTCAAGGATCGTGAATTGTTCAACGCATTCACTAGTTCAAGTTCTTTAAAAAAAAAAGTTATAGTCTCCCCAACCAGCTCCTAAAGTGGGCGGTGGTTATTTCCGCTGGCCAGATTTGGCTGCGAAGCGAGGCCTAGCAAATGGTCGCAGGGTCACTGCCAAATGTATTTTATTAATGTTCTTTTTAGGCTAAGGCTCAGGGCCTTTGACCCCTGACCATCCCCATTTTCAAATTGATGGCTCAGGGTCGTCTTCAACATTGAAGTCGGCCTTGGTTGGCGCCTGAGTAAACCTAGTTGAACAAGCCATAAACATTTTTGGCGTCTCCGTGAAGAAGGGGTCAAGCCGTTTGACTCGCGCTCTGAATGTCGTAGGCTTGTTTTCACGAGTTCAGTTTTTAAGGAGACCTATGGGAATCGTCGCCGGAGCAACGGAGTTCGTGCTTTGTGCACCGCTATAGGCAGGCTGCTAGCAGGTCTGCGAAGAGAGATCCAGCCATGTAGGATAAAACCCGGTGCAATGAAGTCAATCCTCTCGACCTCAACCTTTAACCTTTCAAGCTTTGTTTTAGTCACAGATAAGGATGTGGTCGAAGCATAATGGTTGTATTTGCGTGCTTTTGTCTTCCTCGTTTTCCCCTTCGTTAGGCTCTTTGTCGTAGTTTGTATTTAGCAAACTTATTTCTTGAGATTCACTGACATTATACCTAAGAGAACCATAACACCATGGGTTAGAAAGACGGGACATCCCACTAATATTTGTAGCTGAAAACTCGCTAAAGCACAGAAACCACGGAAAACCCGCTCTTACCACCCTCTAAAATATTGGACTGTCCCGTGACGTCATTTGTGGTCGGCTAAAAATAAAAGCACCAGTGTTTGGGTCTTCAATATATATATATATATCTTCTTCTTCTTCTTCATTTCCTCTTTTACCGCTATGGGTGTCGAGGGAGATATAAGGTTCTGTCTCCAGCTCTTCTGGCCATCTCGACCATAGGCACATCGTGCTGTTGTAGAGTTTCTCTGATGTTATCTTTCCATCTTGTTCAATATATATATATACATACTAGATGTAAATTTGCCTAGAAAAACCACACAACAGCCAGGGGCTGTTGGGGTTGGTTCTGCAACGTTTGGGTGGGCACCCAAATTGGCATGAGAAAACTAATACACTAAAAACAAACTGCAATCGGTATTTGGAAATTTTATATATATATATATTAGGGCTGTACCGAATATTCGCTTTGCATTCGCTTTGGGGCCGAATAGTGGACCTAATAACTATTCGGTATTCAATGGTTTTATTTTGGGACAAGTACGGAAATTTAAGTATCTGGGCACATGGATAACATCAGAAAGAAGATGCATTACTGAAATAAGAAACAGAATAGGACAGGCAAAAAATTGATTTTATAAAATGGAAGAACACCTTATGCAATATATCTTTGTCATTGAAGGTTAGAAAAAGAATTCTTGCTTGCTACATACATCCAGTGTTAACATATGGCTGTAAGTCCTGGACAATCGGTAGGCAGGCCAAACAATTTTTTGAAACCTCAGAGATGTGGTATTACAGAACAATGCTTAAAATAACCTGCATCGTGAACGAACATCGGACCGAGACGAGCAGTGCTTACTACAAGAAGGCTGGTAAACCAGCAATGAACTGGGTCGAGCAGTGCTCACTACAAGAAGACTGGTGAACGAACATCAAACTGGGGCGAGCGGTGCGCACTACAAGAAGACTGGTGAACGAACATCGAAGTAAGGCGAGCGGTGCTCACTACGAGAAGACTAGTGAACGAACATCGAACTGAGACGAGCGGTGCTCACTACAAGAAGACTGGTGAACGAACATCAAACTGGGGCGAGCGGTGCTCACTACGAAAAGACAAGTGAACGAACATCGAACTGGGGCGAGCGGTGCTCACTACAAGAAGACGGTGAACCTACATCGAACTGGGGCCGGCAGTGTTTACTACAAGAAGACTAGTGAACCAGCAATACACTGGAGCGAGCAGTGCTCACTACATGAAGACTGGTGAACTAACATCGACCTGGGGCGAGCGGTGCTCACTACAAGAAGACTGGTGAACGAACATCGACCTGGGGCGAGCGGTGCTCACTATAAGAAGACTAGTGAACGAACATCGACCTGGGGCGAGCGGTGCTCACTACAAGAAGACTAGTGAACGAACATCGAACTGGGGCGAGCGGTGCTCACTACAAGAAGACTAGTGAACAAACATCAAACTGGAGCGAGCGGTGCTCACTACAAGAAGACTGGTGAACGAACATCAAACTGGGGCGAGCGGTCTCAGTACAAGAAGACTAGTGAACGAACTTCAAACTGAGGCGAGCGGTGCTTACTACAAGAAGGCTGGTAAACCAGCAATGAACTAGGTTGGGCAGTGCTCACTACAAGAAGACTGGCGAACGAGGCGAGCGGTGCTCAGAGATGTGGTATTACAGTACAATTATTAAATATCCTGGACAGCCACACACAAAAAAAAAAGCAACTAAGAAGTTTTGATAGATGTTGGAGCCCGAAGACAACTCCTCACAGACATTAGAAGGAGACAGTCATCATTTTTCGGCCATGTTATAAGATGAGGTCGGCTCTGTGGCTAAGTCGATGCGAACGCTTCGAAATGCCGGGATGCCAGGTTCGATCCCAGCTGCGGGCCACGCGCCTTGCGTTGGTTTCGACAGTGGTATAAAGAAAGCCGACCGTCTAGAAAGCAATGGCAAACTACTGGATGTAAACTTGCTGTTAGGGTTGGTTCTGCAACGTCCTGTAAAGGATATGCAACTAACCTTTATAAGATGAGGGAAAATTGAACATGGGGTGACCACTGGAAAAATATGTGGAAGGAGGGATAGAGGAAGAGCAGATTTTTGACAGTCTTGTTGCATGGCATGGAGATGTGTCAGCACACGAACTAATACAAGCTGCAGGAGATCGCAGATTGTGGCGAGGCATAATCGCCCATACCAGTCGGCAGAGCACCTGGTGATGATGATTCACTATTCGTATTCGGCCCGAATAGTGAAAATCACTATTCGGTACAGCCCTAATATATATATATATATATATATATATATATATATATATATATATATATATATATATATATATATATATATATATATATATATATTGTCCGGGTTCACGCCCGGGGGTAGACAGAAAAGCCACATTTCTTCCAGATTTAGGTATATATCATGGAATCAAGGCCGAAGGGTTGCGATATCCATAGTACCGAGCCAAACGGTTAACAAATTATGGTTTCTGGGTATTGCAGAGAATATATATATATATATATATGCTCACTGGTAATTAACAAGCATGCTGTAATAGCGTTTAATTAAGGATTTTCTGAAACTTAATGTGTTTGGCCAAAAGCACGTCCGACTTAAGCTATTAATAGAAAGCAGTTGGGCTGAAAGGTCCAGTTATCACAACCCAGCTGCATGCCACAACACAACATGCTAGTCGCACTTTTAAGGACCGAACGCAGAAGAAGAATAACTGATGGCTTTTTCCACACTTCTCTCTCGCATGCAGCTGACAAACTGGCCGCACGCCACAACCAAGCACTGCCCCTATCGAACGGTGACCCTCCACAACCCGCGGTGTTCTAACTGCTGTGATCAGCAAATCCACAGATCAATACTAAACCGCACGGGGCGTACCTAGGAAAGAGACCTGATTGAATACAACTACCTGCGTGTGTGTGCTAAATTTAGATACAGGGGAATTCGAACGGTCAGGTATATTTTTAGCAGCTTACGTCCACACGGGGGAGTCAACTGCGAACATTTGCAGTCTTCGCGGGCGTTTGTGTGTTGTTCATTATATAGATGTTGTGCACGTTCATGTTGTCACACACTGCCCGTGCTGTTAATCTTGCATTTGAACAGATACATTATGCATCTTCTTTTAGTACCTGTCGTGTGGCGTTAATAGACTTGTCTGCTCACCTTTCTGCCTGGTGTCTTCTTCTTATAATCTCTGTTGTGAGGCGCTGGTAGACGTGTCTGTCCTTCTTCTATCTCGTATCTTCTCTTTATAATCTCTGTTGTGAGGCGCTGGTAGACGTGTCTGTCCTTCTTCTATCTCGTATCTTCTTTTTATAATCTCTGTTGTGAGGCGCTGGTAGACGTGTCTGTCCTTCTTCTATCTCGTATCTTCTCTTTATAATCTCTGTTGTGAGGCGCTGGTAGACGTGTCTGTCCTTCTTCTATCTCGTATCTTCTCTTTATAATCTCTGTTGTGAGGCGCTGGTAGACGTGTCTGTCCTTCTTCTATCTCGTATCTTCTCTTTATAATCTCTGTTGTGAGGCGCTGGTAGACGTGTCTGTCCTTCTTCTATCTCGTATCTTCTCTTTATAATCTCTGTTGTGAGGCGCTGGTAGACGTGTCTGTCCTTCTTCTATCTCGTATCTTCTCTTTATAATCTCTGTTGTGAGGCGCTGGTAGACGTGTCTGTCCTTCTTCTATCTCGTATCTTCTCTTTAAAATCTCTGTTGTGAGGCGCTGGTAGACGTGTCTGTCCTTCTTCTATCTCGTATCTTCTCTTTATAATCTCTGTTGTGAGGCGCTGGTAGACGTGTCTGTCCTTCTTCTATCTCGTATCTTCTCTTTATAATCTCTGTTGTGAGGCGCTGGTAGACGTGTCTGTCCTTCTTCTATCTCGTATCTTCTCTTTATAATCTCTGTTGTGAGGTATTGGTAGACTTGTCTGTCCACTTCTGTCTCGTATCTTCATCTTATAATTTCTGTTGCGACGCTTTGGTAGACTTGTCTGTCCCCCTTCTATCTCGCATCTTTTTCTTTATAATCTATGTTGTGAGGCGTTGATAGACTTGTCTGTCCCCCTTCTGACTCGTATCTCCATCTTGTAATTTCTGCCGTGTGGCGTTGATAGACTTGCCTGTTCTCCCTTCTGTTTCGTGTCGTCTTCTTATAATATCTGTTGTGAGGCTTTGGTAGACTTGTCTGTCCCCCTTCTATCTCTTATCTTATTCGTATGATCTCTGTTGTGAGGCGTTGGTATACCTGTCTGGTCACCCTTCTATCTCGTATCTTCTTCTCATAACCCGTGCCCTGTACCGTTGGTCTCTCCCCCATTTCTGTCTCGTGTCTTCTTCTTACAGTCCATACCGTGTGGCACTAGTAGTCATGTCTATTCACAACCCTCTGTTCTGTTTACTTTCAATCAATTCTGATACTGATGATCTTCCGTACCATGATGTCAAACTGTCCAGCATCTTTTCTATTCGTGTCTGTTTGCCTTTTTCCCCCCTAACTTTCCTAACGACACTATGTACTCCAGTTTTCTCCTTCCCATGACATAATCAGTTAATGTAGTGTGTCTTTTTTTTTAAATGTGGTGTAATAATTTCTCTTCGCAAAATGTAGATTGTCTCTTCTTGATGTGGTGTAATAATTTCTCTTCGCAAAATGTAGATTGTCTCTTTTTGATGTGGTGTGATTTCTCTTCGCGAAATGTAGATTGTCTCATTTTTATTTGGGTAATAAGTTCTCTTCGCAAGTCAGTTTCTTTAAAGACATTTTTATCTGTCTGTCTAGTGTGTTTTCATCATTCGTCTATAAAATCACTTCATCATCTCCCCGTGTCTTGTGTACTTTTAGTTATTTCTGACACTGATAATACTCAGCAACATGATGCCAGAGTGTACATCATCTTCTCGTATGGTTTTCATTTGCTACTGTTACCCAATCGCCCCCCCCCCCTTCCCCCTTACCGATAGAAAAACACCCCGATATTTCGGTGACAATTGACTCGTTCGGTCCTATAAAGTTTTGTACAAATCTCATTTTTTGTTTCTCCCATTACATATTGCCATGGCAACTCTAACCATTTGCTGTGTTGTAGGAAGTAACATGAATAAAAGATACCACTGTGGTTGCCAGATTTATTTAGCACACACTGACCACACTTAAATATATACTTATATATAAGTACTTATATTCTTATAAATATATCACTTGTGATATTTACCACACAAGGGGAACAGTATTATACCATGCCATGTTTGGTACCGAAAGAAAGAGTTAATTAGCGATTGTTTTAATAGTACTCCATGTTTCTTATCCATACAGCAGTTCTGTTTGACTGTAACATTTCGTTACCGTTATTCTGTTTATGGTACCAAGGCTATTTGCTGTTGACTTCGGCACCTTTCATATTGTTTTGGAGGTTTTTTTTTTTACTGTTATCGTGGAAAGATATAGAAGCGCACGAAAAGTAGACCAGCGAGCCTCGCAATAAAACAAACACATACGAAAAGTGAACTTTGCGGCTACAGAGTCTTCATCAGCACATACATAAATCAAACAAAACTCCAACAATACACAAAATCACTTAGCTGACGTATCCCGAAGCAGCCACGTTGATGTCTTGACAGTGGAATAATATACTGTTATTAGTTGATATTTTCAGCAGAGAAAAAAATATTGACCACTTTAAAAAAACGAAGCCTGATTTGAGTAAATATGTCGAGGCATCACTTCTTTCGAGACATTCCCGTAAGTGGTCTGTACCCGTCTTCAGCAGCCAGCGCAGAGATCCAGTTGCGATGGTGCCAGTAGAAGTCTGATTGTACGTCTCGTCAAGCCGCTGAATGTGACCAGATTACCAGGTCAGTCAGCGTTGCACCATTCTTTTCAGAACGTGATGATCTTGTTGTGCCTCCGCACTGTTCACTCACTCCCAAAAAACCTCGATAGCATTTAAGTTGTCGTGCATCAGTTTACCGCCAAGAGATGCAAAAGCCAGCTAAACACACACACACGCACACATGCACACATACATACAATGCCTGAGAACATACAATCTGTCAAAAGGTATATTTGCTCTGCGTATAACCCCCTCCACCCCCCCCCCCCACCATTTTCTGTATTCATTTTTTTCCCCCAAGCTGACGGGGTTAAATTATGTCTATTTGTACGTCGCCGTATATGTCAAGATGGCTCCCCGACACCAGAATGCTTGACATTATCCAGTGATTCCGTATAATTATATCGCCCACGGTTTCCCGTCACAATTACCGCGTCCTTGTCAACGTATAGCAGACACTACTGTTTTGTGAACTCCTGACAGTTATTCCTGGCATCATAGTTGTCTCGTCGTCGTCGTCATCATCATCATCATCATCATCATCATCTAGTTGACTCGCCACAAAGAAATCATTTGTGCCCCGAAGCTTTGTTTATGTGCCTAATAATAATAAACATGTCAAATGGCATATTAACGTATTGTAAAAATAATATCTGAAATAGTATCAAATGATTAAACAACAACTTAAATAAGAGAACGTATATAGTGATAAGGAAGAGACGAGTTTGACCCCGTACAAATTTGCAAAGGAGTTGTTGAAAGGAGGTGGGTTACTGCAAAGCCATTAGGTGTGGCATTTCAAGACTTGCAGCATACTGAGAAAATATGTCATTGCCAGCACTACTGTAACATACACTTTGTGGTGCGTACCGGCACCTTATTATAGGGGGGGGGGGGGGGGGGGGAACATGATTAGAAAGAATGAAATAAACAGAGATTTGTATATACTGTTCTTTGTCTGAGCTGAGTTGATTCAATAACCGACATCACAGCACTCAGGGCATTACCATAAGCGCTCCGTCTCCATCCTCAGCAGCAAGTGAAGAGTTCCGATACTAATGGTGACAACAGCATTCTGATTAAAAGTCAGTCTAGCCTTTCCTCTGAGCCTCGAGCATCTGCCAGAACCTCTCGTCACTCCCCACTGCATCAGTCTCACCAGACTGTGGTGATCCATCTGCTCCTCCGAACTGAACACGCTCTCCCGCAAGGCACTAACCATGTCTGACTTATCATGCATCAGTATTCCACCAAGTTGTGCAGAGCCAGCCAGTCTGTCCGCCTGTTCATTTCCCAATACACTGGCATTTTCCGGTAAAAAAATTCAGACAATACTCCTCACCCTTGTCCTCCGCAGTAAAGCACACGGCACTAACCACGTCTGACTTATCATGCATCACTATTCCACTAAGTTTTGCAGAGCCAGCCAGTCTGTCCGCCTGTTCATTTCCCAACACACTGGCATTTCCCGGTAAAAGAATTTAGACAATACTCCTCACCCGTGACCTCCGCAGTGAAGCATGCCACTCTGCACGAAACATGCCTGTTCTTCTTTGTCTACACTGAAACATTCAATAAGGTGAGAGATGATGAATTACAAAGAATGTCAACAAACTTTTAAAAAAATGATGGCACTGACATAAGAATAATAGCAAACATATACTGGCAACAAGCAGAGTCGCCTTAACAGCATTATGAGCCCTTGTGCAAACAGTGTGCTGGGGTCCCTACGACAGCCACTCAAAGAAATGACATATTTATTAATGGCCAGACACTTGACATACGCAGATGAGCATGGGCCTCCGGGCAAGTGCCCAGAAGGCCTGTACATTAAGACGGTCCTGGCAACAAGTAGCCGTTGCAAGAATTAACAGTTCAAGTAATGTTCTCTGGCCCATACACACCGTGATTGGCCGTTCATTCATGCTTACTAACCTTTCACACGCGCTAGTCTTAAGTCACAGGGGAGATCGGGGTTAGGGCTAGATTTAGATTTTCTGGGGTCATTAAAAGCGGTCAACATCAGCGTGTATGGGTCGGAGATCGTTACTTGCACCGAAATGAATCAAATGGAAAATGTTCAAGACTGAACACGGTGTTAGGCACGGGATGTATGCCAGAGAAACGAATCAAAGATAACACTAGGTGGTGCTTGTGGGTAAGTATTAGGGGGGAGGGGGGCGGGGGGTTGGAGAAGAGGATGCGCTTCAGCTCATTGATAATTTTCTCGGGGTGGGGAATAAAGTGGCTCGCGTCTTGTTTAAAAGAACAATAATAAAAATAATAATCATGATTATGCACTGAGTGGTAATAACTATAACATAAATTTGAAATAATAGGAAATGTAAAATAATACTAAATGAAATAGACATGTACATCGTTATAGAGACCACCGCCACGCCCCCGCCCCCCCCCCCCCCCCCCCCCCGCAAATAATTAAACGTCGTTAATATTTGGGATGGCGACTGTTGCCTGTGTCTCAGATGTGTACTATAGCCAGATTTATTCAGTTTGTACGGTTGAAACAATGAGATAGTTGTCAGGTTTGCAGGAAATATCACTCGGTGGGCACAGTGTAAACAACCTGCGATCTGTTGATGCTGTAGTGTTGATCGCTGAAATGGAAAAGCAATTACAAGCAATGACAGGCAACCTCCTGCTAGAAAGCAAAACCAATTTGCCGTATTTGAACAGCGGAAAAAAACTGAAGCAGCGTTAACCACAAAGAAAACAAAATGTCTTGCTGAATGCTCATTTTAGTATACGAAACAAGTTTGAATCCAATCACTGTGCTTAAATATTTGGGTGTCATGTAAGTAGCAGACGAAATATGTATTAGATAAGTTAAATCTGCAATAGAAAAAAAAAAACTTAATGTTATGGCAGAACAGACCTGGGCTGTAGCTTGTGCTGGCAGTTGGGTGAGGGAAGGGGGGGGGTGTAAGCTCTGACAGACGGATAGACAGAGCACTGCTCTTCTCCTCCTGCAGATTCTGCAGCTTGCTTCGTTCCAGACTGATTAGTCTTACCTTTCTTTTGAAGGTAAAAGGTAATGGTAAAGTCGGGAGATGTGAACTAGCGTAATTGAACACGGTTATAAACCATAAGTGTTCTGCAACCAGTACGGACAGCTGACAAGAAACTGTCCGCCCATGTCGCCGTCCGCACGAAACTCCGTAGCTACATCGGCGTTCCTCCATTTACCTCAGAGTGTTAACTCTGGTACCCATTTACCTTAGAGGCTGGGAACCGCCCGGTTTCGAATACCAGCCGTTTGCTGCAGCGGTTGGCAGCTGGATTTGAAAGCGAGTCTCCTATTGACTGCGCTAACGCGGCGCCCTCCTTTGAAGGAAAACAGACTAGGTCCAGTGCGGGATCAAGATCAGTGGGCAGTACATGGTCTTTATACAGTACTACCCATTTTTTTTACTTTGGAGAGAATCGCCACAATTCCTATTTTTAAAAAAATCCTGGGCCCATAGTAACTTCATTAAATAGCTCCGCTTCAGCTCAGTATCAGTACTTTCATAATATCCTACCCCAGATGAAGCCACAGGACAGTCCACCATTTTCGAGGGTGGTAAGACTGGGTTTCCCGGCTATCTGATGCTTTTAACGACCACAAAGTATCTAAAACTGGCCCTAATCCAAACCCACCTACGTCTCACGAGAGAGTGCAACCTAGGTCCCACGACTGCATGCAGCCTTGGTCCCACGACTGCATGCAGCCTATCTACCACCCCCTGAAATATTATACTGTCCCGTGACCTGTGGATTTTCCCTGTTTGGGGTAGGATATTAGGAAAGTACCACAGTATCTTCTAGAAAGAAAAAAAGTTGCCAAAAACAAATCTATAATAGCTCAAGTAAATGCCATGCGATCGTTTGGAATAATGTATAATTTTTTTTTTAAAAGTTTGTTTACTGCACTGTGTCAGAACAGTAGAAATACTAGACAGGGGATTGCAGGTAATTGCGCGCATGTTGAGTAAAGAACGACTTCCCTGCAATTTGCCAACTGGCAACTTTGGATTTGGCATCGAGAATCACATTAACTTGGGCATCAAGAATGATCCTGGCAATGGTATCTATGCTGTTACTTCTACACTGTCCTCTGCAGAACAGGATTCAACATCAGCCAGGGCAGGAGGAGAATGAGAGCGTTTGGTGGCAAACACAGCATCACCAATACAATTTATCAGTCAGTCAATCAATCAATCAATCAATCAAGTGCTGTCTCCAAAATTAAGGCTGTTTTTTAGTGGATCTCCTACAGATCTCTTTATGTTGTCCTCCCACTTATATCATTGTCTACCTCTTGCTATCCACCTATCCCTCCAATATAGTTTTTAAAAGTGAGTTGTGTCTTTTAATGTGGACAAAGTATTTCAACTGTCTCTTTATTGTTTTATTATGATTTATCATTATTAGTTTCGCAATTCTCAGTGGTGGCTGCATAATTCCCGCAAAAGCAAAGGTGGCGCTGTATGCTTCAATGTTGTTTCTGTTTCGGGTTACCCGTCAGGTGGGTCGGGAAATAATGTCCCCCTGTTTTGGCGGACCGCGGGTGTAAACAGGTGGAAGAACACTGCTCGTTTTTTTTTTCTGTTTAGCCACCACAGAGATTTAGGGCAATCCCATATTATGGGGGGGGGGGGGTAGGATTAGGGTTAGTAGTATTCGCCATTCATTTAACACTAATTCTAATTGTAACCCCCCCCCCCCCCTTTCCCTCTTAATATGAGATACCCCTAAATCACGCGTCGCTAAACAGAAAAGGGAACTTGAAACGAATTCAGGTCTAGCTCCCCCCTCCCCCCGTCTACATACTTATGATTGACGGAGTCCGGCTATGACATTATGACTAGACGTTCAGTCTCCGCCGTAATCCGTGAGACGCGCAAGTGTAAGTGGCAGGTATGTTACAGGATGTGAGCGCCTTTAACGTCCCCATAACATGTACAACTGGTCCTAACCCTGACCTCCCTCCATACACACTGAACCTAGGTCCCACGAGAGAGTGCAAAATACAGCAGTACACCGGGACACCCCTGTAACATTGAGCAACGTGGACCAGCCAGACCAAGCATAAAAAAGGTGACCTAGTATGTAGATGGGCGGAACTGGGCACGAGTTCGTAACTAGCTCCAAGAAAATAATCCACTACTCTCTACACACACACCCACACGCATCCCCTTTAGGTGTGTGCTGTTAACATTGTGTGGGCAACAAATAATTTGTCACTGCATCTGGGTAATACCACAAGTGCTTCAGCCTTTTCCCTTCTGATTGCTTTCTTTTACAAGAGACCTCCGACAAATTATTCAGCGGCTGAGGTCTTGAAGAAATTTACCACACAATAGCACAACCAGACAGGGCACATACACATCTTCAGCCGCCTTCTGGGACATGTTTGGTATGCAGGATGCATCCAGTCCCGCTCTTTGCTTTGACCTTGTGATCGCGGAGTATCTATGCAGCCTTCAACAGTTTCCCTCGAACGCAATCACCCGCCCAAACCTGACCTTAGCTGACCTGTTTTTGTAAAGCGCAGACATGTTGCCTGCTGACGCTAGATTTCCCAGCAGGGGGCCTTCGCTAACCCACCAGACGCAACCATCGAGGTGAAATCCGTCAAACGTGAACATTGCGATTAGTCACATATGCCGAGGTGTATATGTCAAGGTATATGTCGTGAACTGCTAGCGAAGCAGACCCCCCCCCCCCCTTTTTTTCCCCCCCCCCCCCACCTAACATGCGGCCCTGAAACCCACACAGGGAGAATACGAGATAAATATAATGATATATTTGAAGTAATGTGATATTATAAATCTCCTTTAAGTCCATGCCGTATGACGTTCGTTGTCATGTCTATCCACAACCTTCTGTCTTGTGTGCCTTCAGTCAACTCTGATGCGGCTGATCCTTACGTAAAACAGGTTCTTTACTTACAGACATTGTTCCCTGCCCTCATTGTCCTAGATTACCTAGATCCTTCCAAGGCCGTACTGAGCTGATAAGTCACCTCTGGACTCACAGACAATCAATTACAGTTTCATGACAGAAGAAAGAAAGAGTGGTCCTCATTACAAATAAACACTTTATCTTTCCCTCCATGGCTACATTCAAATCCCAAAGTTCTAAAGACACCTAGACATCTAGCCTAGAGACATCTAGACACATAAAAAATGTAAATGCAATCTTCTTCTTCTTTGCGTTCACCAGCTGTAATTTGGTGGAAAGTTCTGGTTGTTCGTCCACTACTGGACTGCAGTCATGTTCCAGAACCTGAGTGTTGCGTGTGCATCCGTTTGACAGATCTGACACATTTGTGTGCAGACTTAGTTCATTGCCTCTCAGGCAGTTGCACTCCGACTTCGAAGAAAGCTCCCAATTAGTCGACTCTTACGACATGCTTTTGGGCAGGCAGTGGGTCTATTCTTGTTTTCTCCACAATGGGGCCCCGGGACCCACGCGGGATGCAATGTATTTAAAACTACTCGCTCAGGGGGGAGCTGTCGACGTGTAGGGACCAAATGTTCACCTAGCCGATTCAAAGGTCGTGGGTTAATTTTTACTTCCAGGTCGACCGAGCCTTAAATGGGTACCATGTAAAATCCTGGGAAGGCGGAAAGTTGACTACATCACACATTGAGTGCCGAATCGCCTATTAAAATATAAGTCTACCCAATACGCATAAGGGCGTGAAAATTGTCACTTTTACTGTTCTGACTAAACCATTATGGTAAATTGTGTTTGATACAACCCATATTTTTCAGTACATTAAAAAATAATATGCTGAGTAATGCGCCATCTTTCCTCGATGGACCATTAGATTAAATCGTATAGAATAGACCAACTTATAGACCATTAAGAATGCTGGTCTCTCTCTCTCTCTCTCTCTCTCTCTCTCTCTCTCTCTCTCTCTCTCTTTCTCTCTCTCTCTCTAATGGGTGGTCCATTATATTCACAGAAGAATAAATAAATAAATCTGATTTATACTGATCACAGGAGCAAGGCCTGTAGCCATGACAGGGTGCTGCAGCCAGAAGGTTTTAAAGTTATCAACACACCTGATTCTTCTTAGCAAAGACAAACGTGAAAATCGCCAATATTTACCAACATGTCACTGGAATGCCGAAATTTATTATAGATATATTAAATCATCTCTGCTGAAGAAATAAATATGCAGCCTTATTATTCTACTTCATTGCAGGTTATACTTAGTAAAAAATATCTATAAGTTACTATTAAAAAAAGTGAACAAACAACTGGAAAATCGTATCAATTCTTTGGAGATGTGGATATACAGAAGATTAGGTCGTATTTCATGGAAACTAAAGCTATCAAATACAGAGGTACTGAGGAAATTGGGAATGAAAAGAGAGTTGCTAGGTGAAATAAAAAAGAGACAAGTGAAATATTTTGGCCACTTTAAAAGACATAACAGTATTGTAAAGATCATCCTAGAGGGAAAGGTTCAAGGTAGGCGAGCAAAAGGCAGACAGCGTTACAAGTGGGAGGAGAACATCAAGAGATGGACGAACAGCAGTATGAGTGAGTGCACATCAAGGGCAAGAGACAGGGCTTGTTGTAGATCCATTGCAGCCAACCTTCATTGTGGAGACGGCACCTGATTGATTGATTGATACAAAAAACCTACAGTAAATTACATATATACTGCAATGTTAATGGAATTCCGAATCGTTTACTGAATACAATTTGCTAAAAATTTAAGTGCAGCCTTATATTTTTTCTATTTCATTTCATGTTGGAAAAAAGATATTAGATAAAATAAGTTGGTGCACAGAAAAGTAAAATAAATATATACCACTACGTCAATGGAATGTCGAAATTTATAAATCAGCCCCGTTTATGTAATCAAATCTGTCAAAGAATAAAAGCGCAGCCTTAGATTTCTTTTTCACTGCATGCCGGGCACGTCAGAGTGAACAAAAACACCCATAAGTTATTAGTTAGGAGTTGAGAAATAATAGACAGTAAGAACAGAACAGAAAAACAAAACCATAATGCTGATCTCATGAGGAAGAGGCCAGGCACGCAGACAGCGTAGAGTGTCTGCAGCCATGAGGGCCCCGGAACCAGCACTACGACGTGAGATAGTAAAGTCCTATAGTAACTGGCTGTACACACACGGTCACAATCCATCACTGAACCTGCCTCGCCTGGGTGTGTGACCTACATTTCCTGCATGCTGATTGGCCTGGTCGGCGCACGAATTTCTTTTCAGTTTACACACTATTTCCACTTTCACAAGCACAGAAACCAATTGTACAGTAATTTCTTAAAATATAACTTCAAGTTTGCAATAAACTATTCGGAATAATATTTTTAAAATACGAAAATAAAAAAGATGCGATAACTGGTGGAGGTATAAACAATAGTATTGGAGACTTATTCGAACTGCGGCGGTGTGTAGAGAAACAAGCACAGCAGGTAAATGGCCTCGGTGGCTGGACCAATGAACAAGTGGCTGCAGGATGGATCTCCCTGGGCGGCCAGCCAATCAGAAGGGCTCAATTCTTGGGCCGTGTGCTCATTCACGTCTGCTGTTTTTTCCTACTTGCAGCGGATTCCGAGGACGACCGGGACGGGAGTGCAGACAAACTTGTGGAAATGTAACATCTCTTCAGGTAAATCACCGCCTTCATTGTGCTTACTGCTTAGAGTAGATGCATCTCCAGGCCGTGGTTGAGGTATTTATGCAACATTGTGACCAGGAAAGTGGTTGTCGTGATTTTAATCGAGCGGTTTTTGGAACAATGGTGGAGGCGATGGGTCCAGCACATCCTGCGGTTGTGACGTCGCCTGGAGTAAAAATCTATTAATAGTGTCATGGCACAGAGCTTTCACGTTGTTGCTTCAATGGCGATGTTGCCAATAAAAAAAAAATCGTTGCCTACTGAATGATACCAGGAAAATGTTAAACTTACACGGCTTTGAAAGAGCCTCATAAACAAGGGATAAGATACATCACAATTGCTGGCTTCTCTGCTTGGCAGGTAAATTCCACACACCGGGTTCTCTGGAAAATCATCCGAAGTTGGTTGGAAGAATAGTGTTAATGTTACTTACTAGTGTTCGATTCCTAAGGCAATTTGCCAATTTAAGTGAAACTGTTGTGATATTTGATAGGAATACCGATCGAATGTTCAAGATTCCATTCAACATGTTTAAATGTTTGTGGTGGATTATCATTCTATCCAGGAGGATGGATAGATAATAATGTTTTTCGCCTACTATTGCATTTCAATGTGGACTCCCAAACTCTACCTATACCGTTCTCTTGATTCTGTGTCCAACTCAAGGGATGAAAGAATGTCAGTTAAATCGCTTATACTTATCGAATACACTCAACTGCAATATGAAATCTTTCTGATAGATATTTTACCTGGAAGCAACAGCACCTTAATAGTTAGTTGTTACCTGCAGTAGTCGTGGAAGTAGTAGTATACAGTATACACTATACACTATACAGCAATACAATATCCTGTTGCACCCTCAGGGTTGTAATTGGATGTGTGTGTCCATTGCGTTTTTATTATATACTTTTTGGGCTGTCTTCCGAATAACTGTCCCAAATTATCAAGGCTGAAAATATACCCTAACAGGGCCTCACGTGTCGATTGCGGACTTCCGCCCCCCACCCTAGAGTATCTCCCACGACGCTACGTGCGGCGTGGATTGGGGCTAAACTAGATAGCTGGGACTCACGAGCAAATAAAAATGAACTAAGCTGCAGGAGATGCGGTAGCTGCTGCTCGTGAGTTCCAGCCATCTAGTTTAGTCCAAATCCACGCTGCGCGTAGGGGCTTGGGAGATACTCTCGGCGGTGGCAGGAGTCGCCGGAAGTTTGCAATTGACACGTGACTGAGGCCTTGTTAGGGTATATTTTCGGCCTTGATAATATAGGACTGTTTTTCGGAAAATAGCCCTTTTTGAGATGTGTATAATATATTATTTCATTTTCCATAGTGTTAGGAAATTAAAAGAATTGCAATTGCTTCGCGTTCCATGCTGTTCATTTCTTTTCTCAGCTACTCCACTCTTTAATCTTAGGTTTGCAAGTTAGTTAGTTGCGTATCCTTTACAGGACTTTGCAGAACAACCCCAGCATTTTATGGCTGTGGTGGTTTTTCTTGGCAAATTTACGTCCAGTAGTTTGCCGTTGCTTTCTGGGCGGTCACTTCTTGATACCACTGTTAAAAACCAACATAAGACGCAAGGTCCACAGCTGGGATCAAACCTGGCACCCTGGCATTACGAAGCTCGTTCGCAACGCCTAAGCCACAGACGCCAACGGTTTGCAAGTACAACATACAAATAAGCCAGTCTGTATAATGGATGTGCAAGCAAACCTGAAGTTTACCAGAACCCCAGAACTGGATGTAAAACCAGAACTATCTGACGGAGTTTACAGCCGGTGAAAAGGAAGAAGTATAAGAAGTTGATATTTCGGTGGGATACAGAGTTATCCTGTTTTGCTACCTTTGCCTCTTCAGTCAGTTCTCAGAAATTCTGGTTGTAGAAAATGATCTTGTTGCTGCTAGTGATTACACCCGGACCTACTGCCGTGGCTGGCAAACACAGTTTGTGACTATAGCTCTTATACTAACCTTTGTCTGCATTTTTCCTGAAAAGGGTTACGACATTGTGGTTTACTGCCAAGCTGTGATAGCTGCTGCATCTTTCAGCCCAATACATCCATTAATCAATTATCTTACAGTTATATACACAGGAGCTGTGGCATAAGTACAAGGTGATCACCTAATGGCCTGAATGTCATGTGTTCAAATCAGGCAATATTAATGATTTAAAATAGAAAAAATGTGACCATGGCTCCCAAGTCGACGCAGCCTAAAATGATTTTCAGATAATGACCTGAGAGGTAAAAATGGACAGCGAGAGGTTGACCTTATCACCCATCTAGTGACAACTGTAAAAATATTAGTCGAGCATCATATGTCTGGTTTACATTATAGAAGAGCGCAGGTTTTATGTCAACTATTTCTGCATAAATCCTGTATCGAAAGTTGAAGTATTTTGGCCACATCAAGCATCTCGGAGGCTTGGAAAAGACGGTGATGGAGAGTGCCATTTGTGGAAGGCAAGGCAGGGGTCAACCACCATGAAGATGGATACAAGACATTGAAGAAGCATTGGCATTCACAGCACATGGGGCCTGAGAGCTGTATCATTATCAGTTCTCGTTATGCCTAGCGGCACATGAGGCTTCAGAGAGGTCTTTCCATGCTTTCCTGTCCTGTGCAATCTTCAGTGCAGTTTTCCATGTCAAAAATGCCGCACTCAGGTCACTTTCCATCGTTTGTCTCCATTTTGTTTTTGGGCGCCCCTGTTTTCTCTTTCTCTCTGGTGTCCATGTGAGAGCTGTTTTGGCAGGTATATCAGGATTCATTCTCATAACGTGGCCAAGCCATTCCATCTTCTCTTGGTTATCATACTGTCTAAAGTTTCTTGGTTTGTGTCTTGAAGTAGTTTAGTGTTTGAGATTGTAGCTGGCCAGAAAATTTTGATAATTCTACGTAGACATGTGTGGTGGAAGCTGGATAGGGAAAGGGATACTTTCAGGCGTGCCATGAAGAGAGCGGCGTTCTGTAAAGGACTTGCTGATTGATGGTGATTCTGCATACATAATTGACATTCTTACAAGAGACAAAGTTGTCGCACTCAATCAGGGGCCATCTTCATAATGAAGGTTGACTGCAGTAGATCATCAGGTAAAATCTCAGACTACTGTCCGCTCATCTCTTCATGTTATTCACCCACTTGTATCGCTGTATACCTCTTACCCGCTTGCCTTTATCTTTTCTCTCCAATCTGTTTTTAAGTGTTATTTCTCTTTACTTGGCTTCCTTACACATTTTCAAAAGAGGGGGGTACTCAAGGAATCTAGGCCTTGTTTGATTGCATAATAATATTTTTAAAACATAATGTGCTAAATAACAAATACATATAATAATATACAGTAGACTTTCAGCTATCTGTCTGATGAGTATTCTGCCAGTGTGCTATCCAGTTTAGCAAAAAAAAATTTTTCTCCATAATAAAATGAGGAATAAGTCTCCCCAAACAAAGTAGGTCATGTTTCAGTCACATATTTGTTGGGCTGGTCTACTTTCCTGCAGGTTAAGAGTGTGTCGCTCTGTTGTTTGCTTTCTCTATTGTCTTGCATGTACTTTTTTATATTCTGAGAAAGAGAATGCCTGTGACATAGGTTGCAGGACTATCTGGGGGGAGGGGGGGGGTGTAAGACCCAGTTTGTCTATGTTTTTAAACGTGTTAAAAGCGCTAGCATCCTGAAATATACAATCTGCGATATCCGTGGCATTGCGGGAAACCCCCTTAACCTCGTGACAAGGTTACATACCTCAAGGTCTACCAACCAGAAGTGAGCTATTGTGTATATGGGCGGGGCCTGGGGAGACCAACATTAGTTTTTTTTACCAACAAAAATTATTAATTGGAAGGCAGACCATTAAGGCCGATCCCAGATGCCCCGTTAAACTTCCAAAGAAGTTCTAATTAGGGCATCCATAACAGTTACACCAGCCTGGTGTAACTTGATGTCCTGCACAGGTATGGACACTCCTGGCTGGGGATTAGAACCCAAGACATTTGGACCAGCAGGCAGGCATCTGTAAACTGCACCAGTATGGCTCCCAGTTTTGTCTACTAAGGCATTAGTTATGAAGTTGTTGTTATCGATCCAGCAGTGCATGACCTTTGGCCTAATGCCATGTAGTGGAATTTACATGTTTTTACTAGCTGTTTTTTTGGTCCTCCATACAAGGTGTTCCACTTGTCTTGGTCTCGGGGAAGTAGTGTTCTTCAAGTATCACTGAGTTTTGGGCACCAAAGAGATGCTGGTCAAGTTTCATAGGGGTAGTTATATAGCTGGCACTCTGGGGAGTATTGTGTCTATATTCTGTTAAGATCCCCGTTGAGCAGAATCTGAAGTTGTTGAGATTTATATTTTCACTGGCTTTTACATTTTGTTTTCAGATTTGACTATGAAGCGTCGAAGTGAAGTCAGGAAGAAAGGACAAAACAGCGCATCAGCTTCATCAGTTTTAGCTGGAGCTGGTTCTGCCAAAGGTCTGTCAACAGCTGCATCATCACCACAGTCCTCATCAGCAGCTAATTCATCTTCATCAAGGCCCAGCAAGTCTCGGCGCAGGAATGCCAACACCGTTTCTGGAGACTCTGCTGAAAACTCACCTCAGAGCTGTGGCACACCCGAGGAGGAGAGTCAGACTAACCATGTCAAGATCACTGCTTCCACTCAGAAAGCTTTACTTTCAGAAGTGAAACCTTTTGATCTTGAGAAGTATTCTGCAACTGCTTCAAGTTCTGAATTGAAAGTTGAAGCCGTCAGTGGACAAGAAACAAACACAGCCGTCAGGCAAGGTAGCAGACCTCAGACAAAACCTCTAAATATTTCTGCGCCAGCAATAGCAGTGTTGAGTGGCACAACTACAACAAGAGGCGGTCGAACTGTCCGGCAACCTCGTCGTGATCCAGATATTAAAATTGAATCACAGCCTCGGGTCAAGACTTCAGCCTCTCCGTCTCTGCCACCTGCAGCTTCTCCGTCGTTAGCAAAAACAGATTCCCCCGATTCAAAAAGACCCCCTCAGCTGCTTGCGGCATCAACACCTCCCACATCGACAGAGAACAAAAACTCCATGTTTTTAGTGTTGAAACAGGAAGTGACGTCAGAGTCCAAGCTGTCCAATGTTCTTTTGTCTGGGATATATTCCCCTGCACAGCCGGCAGTCTCCTCACATTCATCTCTGGCACCCTCTTCATCGCCACAGACCGGTCTTCTAGCAATGGGCAACACATTTGTCACCTCTGGCTTGTCAGCGACAGCTCTTACTGGACCCACCAGCAGCAGTGCCGGCAGCAATTCGGGTGGACATATAGTCATGCAAAGCCAGTACTTTAAACCTGTGTATGCCACTGCTAAACCGACTGTTGTGACCTTGACAGATAATAACTCAAAAGGGTCCACGATTGGTCAGCTGTCCCACCCCCAGCTGGGGTTTCCACAAGTGGTCAGAGTTAGCGAATACCAGATGAGTGTTGCAACAAACTCTGCCCATTCTAGTACAACACCTGTCTCCTGTGTAGGCTTCACTGCTAATCCAAATTCTCACCTGATTCCTCCTCAGCAGACAACAGGATTCACAGCGACAACAGCTCCTGCAACCTCAGTGTCAATATTAAGCCAGCAGCTGAGTAGTGGATTGTGGGCGAAGTCACATTCCCAGATGCCCCTGGGAATTATTTCCTCAGCAAATCAGACATTTTCGAGTGCAGCAAATATTTCCATTACTGCTGCCATTCCAGAGCAGCAGGGGAGAACATTTAATTCGGATATTCCCTCAAATCAACAAGAAGCTTTGTCTGGCCAGAGCACGCATTGTGAATCGGAGAAAAAGACAATAGCTATACCACCCAAAAAACGCAAAGCGGCAGAAATGGACAGTCCTCAGTCCCCAGCCTTAGGTTGCACACCTGCAGTGTTATCAGCGGTATCTGCACCAGTGATGAAAAAGCCACTTCTAGACTTGAGTGAGTGGAAGAATCAGCGGGTTCTAGCAAAAAGGGGCGACATATTTGAAGTGGCTCTCATCAAAGGAGTTCATCCAAGCAGTCAGAATATTGAAATAGAATTTGAATCAGACCACAAGAGCATGACATTTTCTAATGTGTTTGATGTTCAGGGTTGTTTATTAGTTGGGGATAACTCACCCCAAGCATCGACTCTCACTGTTGGACGAGCAGTTTGTGTGCGAGTGAACCAGGAGAAGAATATTTTCCATGAAGGAGTCATTGTTGAGCGTCGAACAAACCCAGTTATGTGTCATGTGAAGCTAAAACGTCGGTATGAAAGCAGTCCAGAGATGATCTGGGCAGCAAGGGTGAATATTCGACTCCTGCAGCCTCCTTGGTTTGATGACATGGAAGATGCTTCTGCAGTTGGTTCTGGGGGTCTTGCAGAACCTTCAGAACAGTGTTTTTCTCCAGTGAATCAGGCATCGGGTTCCTCCCATCACAGTGGGACAATCTATCGCCTGGAACGTCCCGTCTCTTCTAGTGCAGGATCACTAGATCATGGAGACACCTCGGATGATGAAATGTTAAATGACTCCATTAGCTTTGACTCATCTGGTATGAGCACACCAAGGTCTGGCAGTGCTACCCCGGGGTCAGGATCTAGGTCACAGAATGGTCGTAAAAATCAGCCAAAAAAGCATGACCCAGATCGGAGCCGAAGCGCACAGTCCACTGAAAGCTCCAGGTCTAGCACCCCGAGGTCGCCTCTCAATGGAAAGTACAAGAAAGGGGATGTTGTCAGTGCCTCTAATGGAGTACGGAAAAAATTCAATGGAAAACAGTGGCGTAGGCTGTGTTCACGGGAAGGGTAAGTCTCTCCAAACTAAATTAACATTGATAATATTTATCCCTGAGTGGTCTTGGGGGAAAAATAATAAACTTCTTGTCCCACAAACAAGCAGAGGTGTTGGGCCGAAAGGTAGAAATATTGCAGCCTAGCTTTAACCAGCAAAATATGCCAACCACCTTTTTAAGGGTGAATGGAGAAGAAGATATGTTTAATAGTTTAAACACAATGAAAAATGCGGAAGCAACAGATGTTATTACAATATCAGCTTATTACTATCACAATAACACAATGTATAAAAACTCTCATTAGCTGCCTGGTATGTTACATCATGTTAACATAGTCCAGTCCACGTCGATGCACATTGGACATTCCCATATCCGCTCAGTCCTCTGATGCAGCGGCCCCTCCGAGATACCTCTGCTGATTATCCCCTTGAGGAGCTGGCTATAGTGTCTTATATCTCAGCCTCGAATGTGGCATGGGAGTGCTTTACCATTCTTTACTCCCATGTCACGCCTTTCCAGCATAAAATGCGCAGAGGATCTTGCCAAATCATGGTGCCTTAGATTAGTATTTGCAGGTGCCAGCATGTCTATTGTGTTATTTTCTACCATTTCATCCTCTCCGCTTTCTGAACCTTGTAAATGTTGCTGCATTGGATCTCAGCATGGAGGCTCCAACTCTGACCAAGTGTATGGAAATGTTCTTCCGCCTGTATTTGCCATCTTTTGGGGCGGTGTAGGACTGGGAAGGTCTTGAGCCTGATGATATGGGGTTACACGGCTAGGTGTTTTATCCCCTCATGGCTGCAGATTTTCCCGTCACCTTAAAGAGAATTTAACTGCAGGTCTCCTGAATGAGAGTCTCATATTTGAACCAGTTAACCATCCACTTCTCGGTGTAACATAAATTATGCTTAATACGCACAAATATCTCTCTTGGGGGAAGAGATTTGGATTTTTATGTTGTCTAAATCCCCCATCTTGGAACCAGCGGGCCACATTCCCCCCCCCCCCACCCCCCCAAAGAATATCCCACCCCTCTCCACCCCAATCATTTTATAAAAGGCGACCAATCCGGTGGTGTTTCCTTCAAACTTGGAGTGCACCCGTCTACCTGACGCCAACACAAATAAATAAGCCAGATCTGTAAAACATATGTGCACATAAAACTCAATCTTTAGAACAGAGCTGTTCAGTTTACAAAGGGGTTGAAAATTGGGATCGTCACAGGCCAGCGTCACAAGCCCCGGCATAGAAAGTTCATTAATAAAATACACGTGGCAATGATCCGTGGGCCTCTTGCTAGGCTTCTGCGTGCCGGTTGAAGAGCCTTGTTCTAGAACAAGACCAAAGCCTAGAAGTCCCCAGACACCCCCCCCCCCACACACACACACACACACACAATTTTTTATAAAACTTCAGGGCCTTAACAGATGTCATCCTATGTTATATTTTGTTGGACTGGAAATATTTTTGTCAGCGAACTCATGTAACCGATGTGGATACTTTTAACTTTAAGTGATACACACATTTAACAGCTGTTCATGCATGATTTATTGTACACAGTTAAGTGAAGAGACTTGTTTTATAATAGCCACACACACACACACACACAAAAAGCTATTCAGGAAACAAGCAGAGCGTGTCATCTAAACAGACACCTTTCATGAATGATCTGGCAAAATTGTAATACCATCCGGTATGCAGACAACAAGTAACCGGCCATTTTGTTTAGCTAGTAAATGTTGTCTTGTTACATGCATCATGGGGTCAGGGATGAACATTAGTTCTGTTCCAGTCTTGAAAAAATGTTTTTTAGACAGTTGAACTGATGACCAAAGGTTATGAGGGTCAATGTTCGTCTTGTGCATGAGGCAGCATTCATGATTTAAAACTGGTTTGGAAGAAACTGAAGATTAAGCTTGGTTGGGACGTCCAGTTTCTGTTCATAATGATAAACTGGTTGCCAATGTCAAGAGAATGGATACATGGAGACCAATATCTGACTGTGAGGATGATGGTTGATGATTATGATGTTGATTTTGAAACACATTGATCCTCAAAAACTTTTCAGTTCTTCGTTCTTTCTTCTTTTCTCTACTCCTGGAATGCCTCGCAGCGTCAGCATGGAAAGAGATCTCTGGAAGGGGCCATAATGTCCTCTTCATTTTAAGAACTCTTCAGTGTCTGATATTTCTGCAGTCCATCTTCTACATAGTTGACCTCTGGCTCTGTTACCATTGTATCTGTATAACATTGCTCTCTGTGGTGAGAACTTATCAGTTCAGCTGTCTTAAAATCACTTTTCTGACCTATAAGGGCACCCTAATTATTAGGCCATAATAAAAACAATCTCATTATTTAATTGATAAACTGTATTGAATGGGGGGTGATTTGTGTGTGTGTGTACGGAAAATCCCTAAAGAAATATAGCTACATTTGATTGCTGTTAGTGTTACTGCATGTGACACTATCATCTGTACATGTGTAATATTCCCCTGTTGATTCTGGGGCCCCATGTGGGGGTGGGGGGGGGGGGGTGGAGATTCACCCACTGCCGCCCTATCAGGCATGTCGTAAAAGGCGAATACTAATGGATTTTTTCTTTAAAGTGGGAGCATATCCGTCTAAGAGGCAAGGCACCAACAGTCTGCATACAAACAAGAAGATCTGGAAAATTAATGTGCACACAGAATTCAAGTTCTGGAACCCAAAAGTAGGCCAAACAACCAGAGCTTTTCGCCCGAGTGTAGTTAGGAAACGCTGAGAAGAAGAAGAGGTCCTATGTAATGGAGCAACCACAGGATAATAAAGGCAGCTGCCATCTCCACAGTGTTGAGCCGGTCACCTAGCCTGCCTGCCAGACTATCACCTCTCAAAGAGATTATTTTATGGTGAGCTCTAGCAAGGGTAGAGATCCCAGGTAGGACAGAAAAAGTGCTAGCAGGACACTCTCAAAACTGCCCTCAACTCTTTTGGCATCAACACAGCAACACGAGAGGCTGCTGCACAGGACCATTCTGAACATCCCTCAGGCATGGTGCATCAGCAGAGAAAAGAAACAGAGGCAGACAAGAAAGAACCATATCGCTAATCCTACACTTACTACAGCTTCCACCTGATGTCCTCACTGCTTAAGAACTTTCCAGGCTCATTTTGGACTAATCAGCCACCTTCGTACTCATAATCATTGATCACTACTACTTTGGATAACAAGTGGTCTTTGTCACTTGTGATAGGTGAACAACAATGTTGACTGCAGTGAATGTACACTGTCTGTAATCTGGTAATCTTAGTTTCAGCTTCATAGCAAACGGGTCACCCCATAGTTGCTCCGCTCCTGTGCCAACGTAAAACACATATAATGTTTATCACAGTTCAAATGAAGTCTGCAGCTCACAGTGTTATGACATGTACACACACTGTATGTCTCCTGCTGTGGTTGTACACACTCT
Source organism: Candidula unifasciata (assembly GCA_905116865.2). Lineage (NCBI taxonomy): Eukaryota > Metazoa > Mollusca > Gastropoda > Stylommatophora > Geomitridae > Candidula > Candidula unifasciata. The sequence goes on along the minus strand of CAJHNH020000202.1, from coordinate 261,498 downwards.
AAGACTACTGTCTGTCCATCTCTTGATGTTGTCCTCTCATATATATTGCTGTACGCCACTTGCTCACTAAAAGTAACTACCTAATGCTTTTTCCACAGTGGTTGTTGAGTCGTGAACCATCTCATGGCCATTAAGGTAGAAAATAGGCCTTTTTAACTGAAATGCTGTAGAAAGATTCTCAGAATATCTTGGACCAAGAAGAAAAGAAACAATAACATTCTAAAAGATCTGAACATCAAGGAAGATTGGCTGGTAAACAGCATCTTGTCTCAGAAACTGAAATAATTGAGCCATAGAAAGCGCCATGGTGAATTTGGATTAATAGTAAACTCGCTTGTATTTATGCCGCCCCTATCTTGGCAGATGACCAAGTGGCAATTACTGATGACAAGATTACAACACTTCTCAGGGCAGCTAACGTCTCTGTTGAGCCTTACTGGCCAGGTTTTTTTTGGTCAAGGCTTTAAATGGCCTAAACGTGAAAGAGTTGATCAGCAACGTATGCAGTGCTGCTGGGGCCGGACCGGTTGCTGTGGCCCCTGCTGCAGGTGGTGGAGATGCCAAACCTGCTAAGAAGATAAGAAAAGAAGGAAGTGTCTGAGGAGTCAGACGAGGACATGGGCCTTGGACTGTTTGACTAATCTTTATGTACAGATTACAGAAGCTTTTTTTAAATTAAAAAAAAAAATTATTTTTAAATAGTAAAAAAAGAAAAAAAATAGTAGCAGAAGGCATGGTGCCAGAAGAAAAGGGCAGGGGCAGAGCAGCATAAGAATGGAAGTGAAACCTTGGGTAGTATAGTGAAATAAGCTGCCATCTGGCTTGATGGTTGTGAACATTGTCTTATAATTATGATATGCCAGGCTTTGCAGTCAGCTGCAGGCAATTTTGACAGTACACCAGATTCTTAGAAACATATTTAAAAATTAAGAAAGCTATTGGAGACTACTGAATTTAAAATCACTTGGTCAAACCGTTGACAAACCACAGTCTATTCCCCCATTCAGTTCTGTCCTGTGCAGTCACCTCAGTGTCATGGATGGAATCCAGTCCAGCACCTTTGGCTTCTCTCATTAGTATTCACCTTAGGGTTTCTCTTGGTCGTCCTTTATGTTGCACATAATTTGTATAGGCTATGGGAGCTGGCCCCACACCCAACTCTCCTCCTTTCTCATCCAACCTTGGGGCCAGCAATGGCAGAGATATGCAACAAACTTGTGTCTTGTTTCACATCAGCTAATTGATTTTTTTTTCTTTCTCTATCTTTAGCTGCACAAAAGAATCTCAGAGAAGAGGCTTCTGTTCCAGACATTTGTCTCTCAAAGGCAAGAGCCTCAGACATGCACCAACATTTCCAGGCTGCAGACAGGGTGCACTGAAAGAAGGGCACATTGAGTGGACTGGGGACGGACATAGTGAATTTGACCGTGAACGGATGATGGCAAACAGGTACTTAGTTAAATAAAGGACCCTCTTTCATGCATTCAGGTTTTTTTGGGGACACATTTGGTGCTAGACCTATGTTTTATAGACCAATCTGGTCCACTTGGTCGGGGATGTCCTCAACAGCATGCCGTCCACCTTTACTTCCCAGGGCTTTACCTGGTACCCCTTTGGGCCTGTGTTGATCTGGCTCCATTAGCATTTGAACCCTCGTAGTTCAGATTTACAAGTGATTGTCTAGCCTCTACACCATGAAGGCTCCCAAACAGAGAGATGTGTATTAAATACTGACTTGGAAGTATTGCATTGTGTCTCATCCATGGTGCGACTCTCATACTACAGGGTGTCCCATAAGTTTCGGTACATAGGACAAATAAACATACCCCTAGCACCATCACAAACATAACTCCAGCCGTGCTTGTTCATGCTCTGCTATCAATAAAAGGTTTTTTTTAAAACACATTTTAAAATTTGGCGTTTGAACAGCGTATCAACATTATAGCACACGGGAAGTAACCCACAAGTGCTCCGTTCTACTTCTAACTCAAGCCTGAGTCCAAAGAAGCTCAGCACCGTGCACAGGTTATGTAGCACCGGCGAGGATCTTGAAATACTTTGGGTCGATTTTCAACTCCAAATTCTCCTGGGCAGTGCCTTTAGGCTACTCCTTTTGATTTTCAACTGCCAAGGGATTTTTTTATGTGTGCAACAGTGTACACAGGCGTCCAATCTCACTACCTTTTTTATTTTCTAAACGACCTAGTACAGAGATCGCACCCTGGGAGATTGTGAAACACGCTGTCTAATATCCAAGCCACAGAGCTGATTATTTTATATATTTACTGTGGTCAGATACTGTACACTTTCAAGTATAAGCTTTGGGACTACGTTAGCGCAGTCGATAGGAGACCCACTTTCAAATCCAGCTGCGACTCGCTGCAGCCCACAGGCGATGTTCGAAACCGGGCCGTTCCCGTGTTTTACCCAGTCTCTAGGTAATGGGTACCAGAGTTAACACTCTGGGGTAAATGGAGGAACGTCGCTGTAGCTACGGTGTTGCAAGCGGATGGCGACACAGGCGGACAGTTTCTTGTCAGCTGTCCTTACTGGTGGCAGAGCACTTATGGTTTGTAACCGTGTGCGATGACGCTAGTTCACATCTACCGACTTTACCTTACAGTATAAGCTTAGGTGCTGTGAGCACCTGTAGCTGTCCACAGATCAACAAGCCATGAGCCAACACATTCATTTTCTGTGGGTGTCGGGAGCTAGAACATTCATACTATGTGGGTGTTGGGGGCTAGAACATTCATACTATGTGGGTGTTGGGACAACCCACAAGTTGGCACATTCATATTCTGTGGGTGTTGGGACAACCCACAGATTGGCACATTCATATTCTGTGGGTGCTGGGACAACCCACAAGTTAGCACATTCATATTCTGTGGGTGCTGGGACAACCCACAAGTTGGCACATTCATATTCTGTGGGTGCTGGGACAACCTACAAATTGGCACATTCATATTCTGTGGGTGTTGGGACAACCCACAAGTTAGCACATTCATATTCTGTGGGTGTTGGGACAACCCACAAGTTTGCACATTCATATTCTGTGGGTGCTGGGACAACCCACAAGTTAGCACATTCATATTCTGTGGGTGCTGGGACAACCCACAAGTTGGCACATTCATATTCTGTGGGTGCTGGGACAACCCACAAGTTGGCACATTCATATTCTGTGGGTGTTGGGACAACCCACAAGTTGGCACATTCATATTCTGTGGGTGTTGTGACAACCCACAAGTTGGCACATTCATATTCTGTGGGTGCTGGGACAACCCACAAATTGGCACATTCATATTCTCTGGGTGCTGGGAAACCCACAAGTTGGCACATTCATATTCTGTGGGTGCTGGGACAACCCACAAATTGGCACATTCATATTCTGTGGGTGCTGGGACAACCCACAAGTTGGCACATTCATATTCTGTGGATCATGGGATGATCCACAAGTTGGCACATTCATATTCTGTGGGTAAGACATATATTCTGTGGTTCATGGGATGATCAACAAGTTAGCACATTCATAATGATGACTTGGGACCACTAATTGAAGATAATTCATCAGTTTTAGAATAAGAAGAACCATGAAACATTAAGTAATCCCATGGCAGATATTTCAATAGGTAAATGGAGTACTGTGTCACTACACAGTGAAGTGAAATGGCCTTCTTAGACAGTGTCTGTGTGATTCAGAAAATTATCTAGTTCCCATCTAGATATGGCCAGATTTACCACTAGGGTAATACTAGCCATGAGGCTGACCAAGAAGATAGATGGTGGAGAGATAATCCACAGGCAGACCTACAATCATGTCATTATTTCTTTTCTGCTTGGTTCATGGTATTCCAAGAATCTTTCTCGAGCATTTCAGCTCAAAGTCCCTTTTTTTTCTTTCCAAAACATTGCAAGATAATTCGACTCACATCCATTTGTTGCTATAGGGAAGATACATGCTCTTAAAATTGTGATTTCCTTGTTGATGCTTAACCAAAGACTTTTAATGCTTGTTCATTTATAACATGTGCACCTTATTAATGCAAGTGCTGACTTTCTTCTGAAAATTGCAGGTTTGACATGGATGAAACAGAAGCAGCCAACATGCTTGTCTCTCTGGGCAACTCAACATCCACAAGTCCATCATACTCCCCCAGCCCCGCCCAGGGTGGGCTAGGGTCCATGCAGTCTCCAACAGGGCCTTATCGGTCAACATCCTTCACGCCCATCTCTCCACACAGCAACCCACAAGGACCCCCAGGATTTGTGACTTCGCCGGCCAAGAGCTGGAGCTCCAAGTCTGGCAGTTCCTCTTCGGACCATGTGTCACCGATCACTTCCAGGTTCTCCTCTGCGGGAGTCTTTCAGCCACATGTAAGTTGTTGCGTCTTAGTCATAGTGGAGGTTTTGACTTCACTTCAGTCGGGTCAATCCATACTTGCTCTGTTTCTGTGCCAGTGAAAATCAAATGAAATGTCCCTCACTGTCTTGTTTAGAAAAACTGGTGAACAAACAATTGTCTGGCCCAGTCCAGAAATATGTGCACACAGTAAATGCATATTGCAGTTGCTAGAGGTGCCGAAGCCAACATTCACCACCAAAAATGCAGTTTGTATGGATGGAAGTAGTCGATCACAATATGTTGGCTGTTTTCAGTATAAGGGGCAAATTTATGTGTCGAAAAATTGTCACACTAATCCCTTTGGGGCAAAGTTCAGAATTAAATAAGTCCTGTCGACCGCTCTTATTTTCAAAGATCTGCCACGGACCGAACCTGATAACAGTAACTTTTGTGGGATTATCTTTCTGTTATTCAGTACTAGATTTAACTGCTCGAGATAATGAAAGAAAGTTTTATTCTCCAGTCCTTTATCTCCTGTTGGTCTCCACCGATGCCATATATGTGGTAGAAACTACACGGAAGAGCGATCACAACATGAGCCTTCCGTCTTTAATTTTCTCTTGGTTGCAGTTGTTTTCTCAAGCCACGTGTGACATATAAAGGGGTCTCCTTGGTGAAGTTGTTATGCCACTTGCCCTGTGGTCTGGAAGTTGTGGGTTACCTTCACAGACTGCATCATTCAGTTGATGGTACAGTTTTTGCCAAGATCCCTGGTGATCATAACTAGGAGTTGCAGAGTTAGTGCTTTGTGCAATGCTTTCAGCAGGTGGCTTACCAATTCTGCAGAAATTCTTTATTTAAAGGGGATCACCCCGTGTGGGTTTCGGGGCCCTATTATAGAGAAAACAAGAATAGACCCACTGCCTACCCAAAAGCATGTCGTAAGAGTCGACTAATTGGGAGCTTCCTTCGAAGTCGGAGTGCATCTGCCTGAGAGTCAAGGAACCGGCAGTCTGCATACAAATGAGTCAGATCTGTCAAACGGATGCACACGCAACACTCAGGTTCTGGAACAGGACTGCCGTCCAGAAGTGGATGAACAACCAGAACTTTCCGCTAGAGTTTACAGCTGGTGAACGAGAAGAAGAAGACAAAGGGGATCAAACCTGGTGCACTGAAGTTGATCCTCTTCACTTTAACTTTATAGCGGTACCACATGATGATGATGATCATGATGTTGCCAATTTAAACGTACTTGAAAAAAAAATTATTATTATAGCTTAAATGATCCTCTCAGAGATGTTGTGACAAAGGGTTAAATCTGTGGAAGGGATGTTTTTGTAGATGATAATCCCTACTTGGTACAAAAGTACCGTCTCCACAAGATCTGGAGAGAGAAGGGTTAAAGGTCACCAGGAGTTGCTGAATTACACTCAACATTCAGGGGAAAAGCAGGCTGGACATATAATCAGATTGTTACTGATATCGTCTGAAATGGAGCTAGATGAAGGAGATGGGGCACTTTTGGGAATTTCCCAAGTGCTGTAATTTCCCTCATTAACTGTATAGCGGCACAGTTGGATGATGGTTAGGATGATGGTATTGATAGTTTACACCTTCCTTGAAAAAATTGTGTTTGTTTGTTGTGGATTTAATATTCTTTCTGAAAACCAGGCCCTGGACCCCCGCTCGATCCAGAAGTCTCGCAGCTTTTCTTTATCACTAGTGAAGCAGGATTCAGGACACAGTGAGGACTCGGGCGTGGATGTGCTGACCCCAAAATCCGCTGGTCCTGTGCCTAAAGTTGTGGCATCCTCCGGATTGTTTGGATCAGGAGGGATGGACGGTGGTCAAAGGCTGGCAGCGGACCAGGTAATCATTTTGACATTGAAAGGTCTTTGCGTTTGTGTTAGGGTCATTTTGTGTGTGTGTGTGAGCATGTTGGAAAGGGGGGGGGGTGCTGAATAAGGAACCCCCCACACACACACACACACAGCCGGCATGTTGTAAAAGGCAACTAAATAAGAGTTTAAGTTTCTTTAAGTCAGAATTGTGTTGGACTGAAAAGTCCAGATATCGCGGTCTAGCTAAAATCACAATACAACCTGCCAGCTACCATTTGAGGGTGAGTTGACTATAAACCAGTTCCTGTTAGTATTACAGTCTTTAAAGATTGTAGTGTTTTCCTTCTCTTTTGCTACTTGCTTTTTAAAAAAATTTTACAGTGTTATTATTCTCTACTTTTTCCTAAGAGCCTGGGTAACACATGATTTATTTATTAGTGTGGAATAAAAAAATTCACAAAAAGAATCAAATCTTTTGGAATTCACCATCATGGAGACTCCCTAACAGGAACATTATGTAAAAGGAGGTGTTGCCAGACTTGAACACTATTTAAGTGGCCAAAGAAAAATAGTTAACAGCACAGGACTGGTGTTATCTGTTGCACACCGTGAGGGGGATACTGAAAATGGGATCCGAGTGTTTGTGGACTTGTATGATGAGGATGATCGGTCGCTTCAACTAATTAACTAGACTAAATTCTTAGTAAAGTCTGAATGCTGTGGTATATTAATTGGTGGATATGAAACATGCAGGTGAAAAAAAAAAAAAGCATATGTCACAGAAGGTTAGGCAGCATGACAGAAAGAGCTGAATTCTCTTAATACCGGAAGGATAATTGTAAAGAAACATTGAACTTACATCAACATTGTTAAGTAATTCCTGGAGTGACAACAAGAAAGTAAAAGCTGAGCAATCAGAAAGTTGAGCAAGAAAAATATAAGCCTTTGCCACTAAACAACTCTGTTTAATATTTTGTTTTAATTTATTGCAGGGGAACCGGGAGTCCACAATTGTTCGACAGTTGCAGCTGAGTTCTTTACCAGAACAGGACCGACAAAGATTTTTAACCGAGTCTTCGGCTGTGAGTTTTGTTTCTGGATGCGGTGCTAGTACTATCATCGGGTCAGGTGGCTCAGCGCCTGGGGGTCTCTCTGGAGGGATGGTGATCAGACCACGCGGTCTGGACCGCAACTATTCAGTTCCCATTACACAAGACCACCTGACAGAAAATAGGTTTCAGACACCCCAAAGCATCCCGGCAGCGTTGCACCAGAATCAGACAGTTGTGAGACGAGAAGTGCTAGACATCTCACACGGGGCAGGGCAAGGATACATGCCTGTATCGTCTGCAGCTGGCCACCATACCGAACAACCCTCACTGATTCGGCAGAGCCATTATATAAATCCTCTCCGCCCAGCTCCGACTGTTGTGCCTCTTCCTGTTGTGGAGAACTCCTCGGCCACCAGCAGCAGTGTGATAGGAGCGGTGGGCGGACTTCTGCAGAGTTCAAACTCACAGATCCAATTTCATGGAGCTGATGGGCACCCCACCCCCACCACTCTCCTTCCTATGATGCCTACAACGAGCAGCAGCAGCAACATCAGTAGTCTGGATAATAGTGCTGGTGGCAGCAAGTATGCTGATGGTTCTGTGACTTATAAAGACCGGCGGAGGTCAGCAGAAGAGGAGCAGATGTCTTGCGATGGTGATGGTAAGTGCTGTATGTGTCATTTATTTAACACGTCTTAACATATCAGGAAGAGAGAACATCAGAACTGATGATGTCCTAAAGAAATTATGGGTAGTAATTGCGCTAGATGTAATTAGGAGGTGAATGATATGGTTTAATCATGTCATAATGTGTTAATCTGTCCTTTTATGATTCGGCTTGGTCGTTTGTGTGTACTCATTTATGGCAGTAGTCATTGTACGATTCACTCACATGATCAGTCAGTATTTCAAACCTTCTGTAAGTAGTATCCGAGCCAATAGTGTTTAGTGGTAAGTTTACCTGCCAAGACAGTGGGCTGGGTTTTAAAGCCAGCATACACGGGATCATGTTTTCCCAAGGTAACGTAGTGGCTAGATGCTTGCCCAGTAGAATCTGATCAAGATTTTCCTCCACCCTTCCCGAAAATATGGCCCCCTAGGTCGACTCAGCCTAAAATGGGTATCAGGTAATGTCCTGAGAAGTAAAGGCGGTCAGCATTCTATCAGCCACACCACTCAACTAAGTACCGACTGTTGAACAGTGATATGTGTATCATCATATGCCTGGTGTGCCACTGACATAAAGAGGGTCCATTTTCTTTTACCATAAACAATGAATGCCGGCCATTTTTCTAGGAATTACCTGAAAAAAAAACAAAAAAAAATGAGCAGGAAGGGAAGTGGCCACTCCATCTAATATGCAGTGCCAAAGATTCAGTGAAACCCTAGGATCTCGCATCCCAGTGACAGTAGTCACATTTGTAGGATTATCTTTCTGTTTTCAGTATAAGGGGCGAATTGATGTGTAGAAAAATTGTCACACTGATCCCTTTGGGCGCAGGGTTCCGAATTAAATGTCCTGGGGACAGAGGTCTGCCATGGACCTAACCCAATAACAGTAACTTTTGTGGCATAATCTTTCTGTTATTTAGTACTAGATTTAATTGATAATTTAAATTTATTTTATTCTCCAGTCCATTATCTCCTCTTGGTCTCCATCGCTGCCATATATGTGGTAGAAACTCCATGGGATAGGAACACAACATGAGCCTTCCATCTTTTAAATTTTCTCTTGGATGCAGTTGTTTCCTCGACCCGCCAGTGTCCCATTTCAGTGCGTGTTTGGTGATTTTCTCTCTTTTTCGTCTCTTCTCAGAGTTTTCTGTAGCAAATAATTGTTCAACAGGGTGTCGGATGTGACCCTGATGTGGAATGATGGTAGGAGCTTCCTAGACCGGGTCTTCCCATAGTTACTGCTACCACCAACAGTTACTCCGGGTTACAGTTTGGCGTGGTGGCACCCCCCCAAAGCTGCCTGATAAAGCAACCACCTTCTCTGAGGCCCCTATCTTGGAGTCTGAGTTTCAAGGGTAATAACGGCGAAGTTTAAAAAAAAAAAAAATTTTTTTTAAAGCAATTATGTAAGGGATGTAATAGGGAAAAATATTCAAAGAGATATAAATCAGTGAAGTTTACTTTTACTGATTTTTGCAATAAATAAATAAAAATCACATTAAACCTGGCCCTCAGTGGGATTGTTAAATAAAACATTATAGCTGTAATTAGAGTTGAAAATGTAACCTGTGTGGTAGTTACGGTTTGGGAGGAGTTAACAGCTGAATGAAAATGAACACACAAAATAAAGGAAGGGGTAGCTATTTATAGTATACATAAGGGGCAAACAAAAGGGAAAATGGAACATGTTTTGAAGATCCTTTACGTCCTTCTTAAGACGTAATTTTTTGTTATTTGAAGCCCCACTCTGGCTTTTGCCAGGGGCCGCAATATAGGCAGGTCATCATTATGGCCAAATGTCTGAACGCGGTTTCTGGGACCTCTCCACGGTGATCCTCATCCGCATGGTGGCACTTTGTGTCATCGGGTGTTTATCGCTTGTGTGATGTCCTGGTGGGGTAAAAAGCCAATCCAATCCAGCCAACATGTTTTGATTACTGGAAAGATTTGTGGAAGGAGGGATAGAGGAAGACAACGAGAGAAGAGACTTGACAGTCTTGTTGCAGGGCATGAAGGTGTGTCAGCACACGAACTAATACATGCTGCAGGAGATCGCAGATTGTGGAGAGGCATGATCGCCCACGTCAGTCAGCAAGGCACCTGATGATGATGACGATGAAGGGGCAGACTCTACTTATTTTCCGAGATCTGTCATCGAGCCTGTACGTTTTTTTTTGTAGTCAAGTTTCAAAAAGTAAAGAGTAAATCTTTATTAGAATTAGGAGCCGCCATGGTTAAGCTGCTAAATGCTTGCCTCGAGTACGGAGGTTATAGGTTTAAATCTGCATCCGTTGCTTTGTTTTAAAAAAAATAAGCCTATCTCCCAGCCCGGCCCAGCCTAAAATTGGTACCAGGTAAAAGCCTGGGAAGTAAAGGTGGGGGGGGGGGGGGGGCAGGATGTTGACTGCATTACCCACTGACTGGTGTATAAAATATAGGTCAACACAATGTGCCTTTCTCTTTATCTTCTGTGTATCATCCCTGCTCTCTACCATCTCCTTTTCTGTTTTTTTTTTCTCTTCTCTCCTTTATCTTATCTCTCCCCTCGCCCCTTCTTTCTCTCTAACGCCTGTTCTCTTTCACATTTATCCTTTTCTGTCTTCTGTACATCTAATTTCTTTCTTTCTTTTCTGTCATCTTGAACTCTCTCTCTCTCTCCACTGTCTAAACCCCCCCCCCCCCCCCCCCCCGTCTCTTTTTCCATCTTTTTTTTATCACCCACAAATTTTTTTTCTGTGACCTCTCACTCATGTTTCTCTCACTTTTCTTGCACGCGCGCACAACACACACAAACATAATTTGAAGTACACGCGAGTTTATTAATAATGACAGCACCGTTTGATCTAAGGCGAGAGCTGACATCTTGACACAGACGCCAACACTTGTAGAGCACGGGCACACACCATGGCACGGATCTGCGTGAAAAATCTCCCAGAAACCACTTGCTAGTGTAATAACTGCCTAAATTCCGTATCATGCTTGGCTGGCGAGGGCGGGCACCGGAGAACCTGGTGGCTGTGCTTGCGTGCGCGCCGTTAGTTTGGGCGGGCGGTTAGCATGCAGGTCGATGGCTATCTGCTGAAGAAGGTGCTACACCTGTAGGTCACTCAGCCTGTCGCTGTTGTGACCGGCTGGGCTGAGCTGGGAGACGGGTATAGAAGTCACACGGAACCTGCAACCATCCACACAGAGTCCGAAGGGGGGTGCGGGGGGGGGGGGGGGGGCTGCGTGGTGACGGGTATAGAAGTCACACGGAACGTGCAACCATCCACACAGAGTCCGAGCGGGGGGGGGGGGCTGCGTGGTGACGGGTTATAGAAGCCACACGGAACGTGCAACCATCCACACAGAGTCCGAAGCGGGGGGGGGGGGGGGGGGGCTGCGTGGTGACGGGTATAGAAGCCACACGGAACGTGCAACCATCCACACAGAGTCTGAAGCGGGGGGCTGCGTGGTGACTGGTATAGAAGTCACACGGAACGTGCAACCATCCACACAGAGTCCGAAGCGGGGGGGGGGGGGGGGGCTGCGTGGCGACGGGTATAGAAGCCACACGGAACGTGCAACCATCCACACAGAGTCTGAAGCGGGGGGGGGGGGCTGCGTGGTGACGGGTATAGAAGTCAAACGTAACCTGCAACCATCCACACAGTGTCCGAAGCGGGGGGGGGGGGGGGGCTGCGTGGTGACGGGTATAGAAGCCACACGGAACGTGCAACCATCCACACAGAGTCTGAAGCGGGGGGCTGCGTGGTGACGGGTATAGAAGTCAAACGTAACCTGCAACCATCCACACAGTGTCCGAAGCGGGGTGCTGGAGATCCCGGTGTGTTTTGTTGCGTACGTAACATAAAGTCCATCAGTCGAATAAGCAAACATTCAGGGCTATTTTCTGGTACGCTGTACCGAAACTGTTTGTAGGCGTCATTTTTTCTCTCCACTAATGTAACTGACACTATATGTTGAGTATCGCCGTCCTATTTAGACACTTTGGGGTGGGGGGGGGGGGGGGGTGTTGAACAGGCACCGTCTATTCTAGGGGCAAAGCCCTGGCACACCCGCCATCGGCATAGCTCCGAACTATTTAAACATCATGAAGACATGCCAGAAAACAAGAGGGGTAGGAGGCGTATGGGAAGAATTGAGGACTGTCGGCTATCCTCCGAATAACGATCCTAAATTATTGAGGCCGAAAATATACCCTAACAGAGCTTAACATTGATTATTCCTTCTCTTCTAGAGCTTAAGATTGGTGATCCCTTCCCTCCTAGAGCTTAACATTGGTGATTCCTTCTCTCCTAGAGCTTAACATTGGTGATCCCTGCTCTCCTATAGCTTAACATTGGTGATCCTTGCTCTCCTTTAGCTTAACATTGGTGATAGCTTCTCTTCTCTTCTATTTGAATGAAAGAAAAAAAATTCATCTGGATGCGGATTTGAACTTTCGGGCTCCGAGGCGGGCGTCTTGCCGCTACATCACGACCGCTGCCTACATGACACTATACGTACAGAAAATATTTATTTACTTTAGCGGATGTGTTGGCTCTGTGGCTAAGTCGATGCGAACGCTTCGTAATGGCGAGATGCCGGGTTCGATCTCAGCTGCAGGCCATGCGCCTTGCGTTGGTTTCGACAGTGGTATCAAGAAAGCCGACCGTCCAGAAAGCAATGACAAACTACTGGACGTAAATTTGCCTAGAAGGGGTTGGTTCTGCACCGTCCTGTAAAGGATACGCAACTAACCTAGCGGATGTTTTTGTATGGTTCAAATTGAGCTGACGTGATGTGTGTGTGTTTTTTCATTTCTCCAACCTGACCTGGCTTTATTTGTGTGACCCAATTCTGAGCTAATTCCTCCCAGACTACACAAAGCGGGACACGGATGTTTGTTTATTGCCCCCCCCCCCCCCCCCCCCGAATGTGTGTAACATATACGACGTGGCTCTCATCCTTGTGTGGGTAGAAGATCTGTGTGTGTGCCCAGTGATGTTAACTTGTGTGTGTTTGCATGTTGTTCTAGTCTTTTGTGATGTTCGGCTGTCTGATTTGTCCGCATAGAACTGTGGTCTCCAACCTGCGGGCGTTAGGAAGTGTTGAGGGAGAGTCATGCGGTTTTGAAATTTTTTTTGGTAATAATTTGGATTTTCGGCTTTAGCAGGCATGAAAACAAAACAGTGCTGCCAGCCTGAGGTGGAGAGTGATGCTTTGTCCAGTATAGGACCCCCCCCCCCCACACACACACAAAGTTAGTTGCGTATCCTTTACCGCTTTACCGGACGTTGCAGAACCAACCCTAACAGTCCCTGGCTGTTGTGTGGTTTCTTTAGGCAATTTACATCCAGTAGTTTGCCAGTGCACCTGGACGGTCGGCTTTCTTGATACCACTGTCGAAACCAACGCAAGGCGCATTGCCCGCAGCTGGGATCGAACCTGGCATCCCGGCATTACGAAGTGAAGCGTTCGCATCGACTTGGCCACAGAGCAGACACACACACACAAAGCAGATATAAAAAAAAAAAAAGTTTAAACAGTGTCAACCATCACATGTCGCTGGTTCAGATCCTGGTGAAGTCGACCTATTTTCAGAAATGACCTAGGCTGCCAGATGGAGCCAGCATCAGATGGTTACCAGTTAGAGTACTGGGAAGCGAAGACGGCTGGCCTAATACTGACACCACGCACCGAGTGTCGATTGGTCTATTAAATGTAGGTCTAACCATGACCTACTTCAGATCTAAACTAGGTCATGGTCTAGCCCTATAAGCGCAATGCTTCCGAAGGCATGGAAAAAGGTCCTTTACTTGCTTGTTACTGACCGCATCAGCCTCTGAGTACCATTGGTCTAAATAAATAAGAAGCTAGTGTACATGCCCAGAACAGCTGAAAACGCGGAATTGTTTTTCTTGTTTTGTTTTAACTTAATCTTCGTCTGCTGTCGCCCTGTTATGGGTGATTGACACGAGTTTGCTTGTGTGTGTGTGAGTGGGTGGGTGGTTTACAGCTAGGCTAGGAGGTCTACACTAACATTTGATTTCAGGAAGAAAAACCTGTTTTGTCGCCTTCTACAGGCTTCTTATGGAGGGGGGGGGGGTGTGGGGGGGGGGGGTGAGGACAGTGGCTCTATCCCCGGTTCAAATAAGGATGTACAACCCGCGTTGGGAGTTACCGTACAGACTTGGTGGTGACTGCATAGGAAACACTCGAAGGTAAACAGAGTCATTTAGATGAGAAACTGGTTGCGAATTTGTTTACACCTATCCGTAGCAACTCGGGACACAACCAGTTCGATGTATCGTTGCACGCCGCACGATTGATCGCTGTACGCAGACATTATCTACTACTTTAAATACTCCATCGATGCCTCAAGTTTTAAAACAGAAATCATGAATTTTGTCTGAAACTCATTGAAAGTTGAAATGTATTTTTACACAGCGGTTCTTAACCGGCGCTCAGGAGCTCCGTGTAAACTTCCCAGGGGCTCCACGTAAACTTCATAGGGGCCCCATGTAAACTTCCTAGGGGCCCCATGTAAACTTCCCAGGGACCCCAAGTAAACTTCACAGCGGCTGCACGTAAACTTTATAGAGGCTCCACATAAACTTCCTAGGGGCTCCACGTAAACTTCCTAGGGGCTCCACGTAAACTTCACAGCGGCTGTACATAAACTTTATAGGATCTCCACGTAAACTTCCTAGGGGCTCCACGTAAATTTCCCAGGGGCTCCACATAAACCCCCCAGGGGCCCCTACGTGAACCTCACAGCAGCTGCACGTAAACTTTATAGGGGCTCCACGTAAGCTTCCTAGGGGCCCCACGTAATCTTCCCAGGAGCCCCACGTAAACTTCCCAGGGGCAGTCTCCAGGGCTACCAATACTGCCCCCCCCCCCACCCTTCGATCTGGGTTTTTATATGACGCCTGGGGCTGGGGGGGGGGGTCTGATTTTTTTTTTGTTAAAATATATCCTTATATAAAAGTGGTAAATGTTTCGTTTCGTAACTATAAATTGTGTGCATTTTAACAATTAAGAAAAAAATCCCATTGGCAGCCCTGGCAACCAGCACTGTGATGTGCAGCATTCAGTGGCTAACGACCGATGTAATCACCCCATGACAAAAAGGACGATGAAAGTACCAGTGCAAACAACTGGCAGTCAACAAAAGGAAACACTGGAACGGAGAGCGATTAAAGCGATAATTAATAATTATAAATCGCGGATCAGTCTGGGCAGTCCTTTATCATCGATCTAGACAACACACCAGCTGAGCAGGGGTTCCTCTAGTGGGGACCATCGATCCGGGAGACACTTCTATTCAATCGTCACACTCCTTTTCAATAGCCACTGGCGCTAAGCCTCAGAGACGATGATCACGCTGGCCCAGTAATTGAGAAAAACCAACAGGCTGACTGTGTGTGCGCAGGTGTGTGTGTGTGTCTTGATGGTGCCTGTCTGTTCCAGCTGCCGGTGCACTAACACGTCAGTCATAGACCCATTGTCTCCCCGACAAGCATGTCGTAAGAATCTACCAATTAAGGTTTTTTTTCGAAGTCGGAGTGCATCAGCCCGTGAGGCAAAGAACCAGCAGTCTGCCTACTGATAAGCCAGATGTGTATATCGGATGCGCACGCACAGTTCCCATTCTGGAACATGACTAAAGTCCAGAAATTGACGAACCGAGGACTTGCCATCGGAGTTTTCCTATGGACCAAGAGGTGAATAAAAGACGCTGGCATTGGATAGGACACACGTTGAAAAAACCATGAGAAAAATATAACTAGAATGTGTTTTAACTGGAATCCACAAGGGCATAGAAATAAAGGAAGCCCTAAAACACATGGAGAAGAAAGCTGGAGAGTGACGTTAAAAAGATGGAGAGGACGTGGGGAGAACTGCATGCAATAGCGATTGATAGATTTACTTGGCCTGAGTTGGCTGGGCCTATGCCCCATTGGGGGTTGGAAAGGCAGAAGAGAAGAATAAATTAGTTTTGCTGAAATAGGATTGAGAAAGGATTCAGTTGCAACAGTTCAGCGCCCCCCCCCCCCCCACCTCTCTCTCTCTCTCTCTCTCTCTCTCTCTCTCTCTCTCTCTCTCTCTCTCTCTCTCTCTCACTCTCAGCGTTGCTTTAAATAGTTACTATAATTGTAATTTGGCGAAAGGGAAGTCCTTTATTCCGTGTCGCGTTTTTAAAAGCGGTAGTTAACATGATTGCTGGACAGAGTCGTTAATACACTCAGTGTGCGTGTGTGTGTGTGTGTGAGAGAGAGAGAGAGCGAGAATGAGAGAGGTCGCTGTTTAATCATTTGTCACTAGAACTGTTTGGCAAACGAAGGAATCAATTTCCCCCGAGTTTGTGTTAGTTTGATCAATTTATGTAGCGCACTGGGTGGATTCTGTCGATAATAAAATACTTTAAACTCTTTGATAAAACATTACAACCTCATTTCAGGCAAACGGTGTGGTGTGCATTGAGCTATGGCCTATCTAGGTTCGAGTATTCCTCCCCGTAAGCTGTATTCTCCGTATTGAGCCGTGACCTACCTAGGTCCAACTATTGCTCCCTTCAATCTCTGTTGAGTCATGGACTGTCTTCGACACCAAAGTTCATCCCAACAGATCAAATTGAGTTGATTCTTGAGAAGGAACTAACTTTGAGTACGTCGGGATAGGGGGACATTCGGAGGGAAAGATTGAGTTGAGTTGATTCTTGAAAAGGAGCCAGCTTTGAGTACGTCGTGATAGCGGGACATTCGGAGGGGAAGATTGAGTTGAGTTGATTCTTGAGAAGGAGCCAGCTTTGAGTACGTCGTGATGGCGGGACATTCGGAGGGGAAGATTGAGTTGATTCTTGAGAAGGGGCCAGCTTTGAGTACGTCGTGATAGGGGGACATTCGGAGGGGAAGATTGAGTTGAATTGATTCTTGAGAAGGAGCCAGCTTTGAGTACGTCGTGATGGCGGGACATTCGGAGGGGAAGATTGAGTTGAGTTGATTCTTGAGAAGAAGCCAGCTTTGAGTACGTCGTGATAGGGGGACATTCGGAAGGAAAGATTGAGTTGAGTTAATTCTTGAGAAGGAGCCAGCTTTGAGTAGGTCGTGATAGCGGGACATTCGGAGGAGAAGAAAAGCAGAGGGAGACCAAAAGAGAATATGTTAGACAGTTCTGCAATATGCCACGGCGGTTCATCAATGTCTGAGATTATTAAAAGTACATAATGCATAATGTTGAAACATATAACTACTAACGCTAAACGGTTAACCCCTGTCAGAAGCTCTCTTTTATGTATCCTCTGTATCTGATTGATGTCCTGCTGTGCCATGTAGTTAGTTATGGTATTTGCTTCTAATTTAGTTTCCTGTCTCTGTATTGTCTTCTGATTTACTATGCTGTGATCTTCGACGTTGAGTGAATGATGCTGTCGTTTATCCCTCTCCGGGTTAGCTGTCCAACAACTGAAGGATGAGAATGCTACCTGTACAAATACCGGTTCAACCTTGAGGTTATATTGGGACCTGCAGCAGTTACAGTGAGTGAATGATTGTCCACGCTGAAGGCAGTGACTGTGAATGCAGTGTGATCATCGTCTCATTTAGTGAATGATTGTCCACATTAATGGCAATGACTATGAATGCACTGTGATCATCGTCTCGTTTAGTGAACGCTTGTCCACATTAATGGCAATGGTTATGAATGCACTGTGATCATCGTCTCATTTAGTGAATGATTGTCCACATTAATGGCAATGGTTATGAATGCACTGTGATCATCGTCTCATTTAGTGAATGATTGTTCACATGGAAGGCAATGACTATGAATGCACTGTGATCATCGTCTCGTTTAGTGAAGGCTAGTCAACGTTGAAGGCAATGCCTGTGAATTAACTGTAATTATCATCTCGTTTAGTGAATGATTGCTCATGCTTTGGTTGGTGACTCGTATAATCTTCTGGGTTAAGCGAATTTTTGTAATTTTTTAAAAAAGGATTGGTGACCCTATGTGCTTCGTTCCCGTCTGCTTTGAGTGAGTGATCGTTCATACTTTTGTTCGGTGACTGCCTCGCAGTTGTATTGTAACAGAGTTGTTTCTAGAACCATCAGATATTTGTTAGGAGGGGTGATATTGCGCAAAGTTATGATGTACCAGAGTCAACAGGTTTTGGAAACCTTAGTGTTCATTTTCTAGAATCATCATTTGTTATTAACAGAGAAATATTTTGCAAATGAACAATCTCTAAATAGTATGATGTAATTGTAAACGTGCCCTCTCAAAGTGAACGTACATAGTAAACAAGTTTAAGCATACAAGAATATTCCAGAAACAGTAGTGAATAGAAAACAAATACCACGCATTCCAGCATCTCAGTATAAATAGTGGGTAACAAACCACTTTGGCAGCCTTCGGCCATCAAGAGTTGAAAGAATACGGACTAGTAACATGGACCCTCATATGTTAGGAATAATCTTTAAGCCTCAGTCATTGAGCCTCAGAGGACGAGGGACTAGTCTCATGGACCTCATAGAGCCTTCATTTGTAGAGAAGCCAGCTCAACACTAGAAGCAGAGGAACCTGTCACTTGAAGCATCGAGGACAGTCACGGGGGGGGGGGGGGGGTGGGGGGGGGGGGGGTGGGGGGGTTGGTTGTTCTTCTTTGACTTCACTGACAGTACACTCGGGCGAGATGTTATGTTTGTTCGTCCACTTCTTGGCTCTAGTCTTGGTACAGAACTTGAGTGTTGAGTGCACATCCATTTGACAGAAATGGCTTAATTGTATGCAGACTGTGGGTTCCTTGTCTGTCGGGCACATGGACACATGTTTTTCTTTGCTTCCACATCTTCACAGGAGTCTCTCAACTTCGCCTGTTTCCCCCCCCCCCCATGCTTTCATGTTGTTGTTTCACATTTTGACAGGAGTCTCTCAACTTCGCCTGTCTCCCCCCCCCCCCTCCTTCCCTGCGCTTTCATGTTGTTGTTTCACATCTTGACAGGAGTCTCCTTAACTTAACTTCGCCTCACCCCCCCCCCCCCCCCCCCCCCCCCCCCCCCCCCCCCCCCCCCCCCCCCCCCCCGTGCTTTCATGTTGTTGTTTCACATCTTGACAAACTTTTGTTTCCGTTTTGAGTCTTAAAATTCCCCCCCCCCCTTTCCTCGCTGTTCCACTGACAACAGTCTGCAGGTTGTTTCAACTCCTTACGTTCAGTCTACATAGCCCACCAGACACCTGTGTTGAGGCGGGGCCGACACTCACGGTTGTCTGGTGTTAACCCAAATTCCCTTACCTGTTAACTCCGTTTCTTTTGGCATGCCATAGCCGCGAGAGCCCGCTGGCTGGTTGGCTGAGCGCTTTGTTTCAGGTTCAGAGTTCAGAGGACTTCGACCAGAGTTTTTGCCATGGCAAGTTGGTTGGTTGTGGATTCTGGGGCGCAGTGAGTGTGTGGTGATGGTGGTTGTTGGGGGGGGGGGGGGGGGGAGTCCACCCACCTGCCACTGATAAACATGTTGTAATAGACGATTAATTAAGGATTTTTTTTAACGGATGTGTTGGCCCGATAGGTGGTGCAGATATCGTAGCCTAGCGGTAAACCACAGCTCCGTGCTCCAGCCGCGAGCGAAGAAGAAGATGGGGACGGGGAGATAATGAGGCGGAAGAGGAGGAGACCAATGAGACTATTTTGTAAAGCTGACCTTTCCACTTTTGTTTTCTTGATTGATTCATGATTGTTTTACGGCTTCACTGCAATGTAGGCCTTTCATATGTTTTGTACCGTCCCACGACACTAACTGGGAAGGCTAAACCGGTCAACAAATTCCTGCAGAAGTCGGATGTATCGGCCGAAAGGCGCTAATATCGCAGCCATGCTGTAAACTGGTACAACGCAGTTACATCTTACGATGAACGCAGAAGATATGCATTGTACAGCGGACCTGTTGTACATTTTGTTTTGTTGACTCATTATAGTTTTACAGCTTCACTACAGTTTAGTCCTTTCATATCCCTTGTACTGCTGACCAGTTATACATTGTGTTTCGTTGATTGACTCCACCCACTTCTCTAGAAAAAATAGAGTCGGCCGTGATTGACTCATTATAGTTTTACAGCTTCGCCACAGTTCACGCTGTTTCATTTCCCGACAACGATTGAATCAGTAAAACGACGGCAGAACTATTAAGATTTCCTACAACACAACGAAACAAATTAACATGTGTTGATAGGCTGAGGCACGACCGGCTCAAATTATAGAGTTGGTCGTGGCTGAGGTGTATCTTAGTCCTGGCCTGTGGTTGACACCTTTTTAGTAGTGTCGAGTTGGTCCTGAGTCGAAGTATGCTTGTTCCTGCAGCGAAGCCCTGTCGTCACTTGGTTGCGATAGGCTCCAGTCTTGGTATGGAAACTATAACCTTTGGGTTCTTACATTCTTATTCTTTGCGTTCACCTGCTGTAAACTCTGGCAGAAAGTTCTGGTTGTTCATCCACTTTTGGATTGCAGTCTTGTTCTAAAATCTGAGTGTTGCGTGTACATCCGTTTTACAGATTTGACTCATTTGTATACAGACTGCTGGTTCCTTGCCTCTCAGGCAGATGCACTCCGACATCAAAGGAAGCTCCCCAATTAGTCGACTCTTACGACATGCTTTTTGGTAGGCAGTGGGCCTATTCTTTTTTTCCTTATAGTAGGGCCCCGGAACCCACACGGGGAGGTTCTTTTATTGTGCAGTACAGTGTTCCTCAACATTCTCACACCCGCGGCCCACCTGACAGCAGACCAAACACAGAAATCAGTTTATTTGATACAGCATTGCAGTTTTCAGCTAATGCAGTATCTGCTGCTTCGTAGAGATAAGAACATCTGATATACGGGAACAGAGCGTTGTTTCTGATAGTACAGGTTATTTTGTTTATCATACTGTCTCCATGTCTTCGGGGATTCCCCGGAAATGTTTTGTTGATGTTGTGTGTCTGGTTGTGTTGGTGATTCTAATGGCTGCCTTGTGTGTGTAGGCTTTGTCGAGACTGCACTCTGTTCCTTTTTTGTGTGTGTGGCCCCTTCCACTGAACACAGCCAAAAAGCATTCTGTACGGTTTTTGCTGCCAGTGGAAAGGAGTATTTGTGGTGGTGCCCGTTTGTCGGGAAGTTGGAACTGTGATCAACTATTTCAGTATGATATAACACAGTCGATGATCATTGATTAGTTTGGGCCTTGGACACGTCGTGGTGCTGTAGAGTTTCTCTGATGTTTCTCACTCACTCCCATATTGTTATTGGTCTACCTCTTGCTCTACATCCCTCTCCTCTTTTGGTATATGCCATGTATGGTATAGTATCAGAAGACATTCTGTCCAAGCTGGCAAACCATTTGATTTGCTGTCTTTGTATGTAATGTAGAATTGGTTATGTGCCGAGTTTATCTCGTATGACCTCATTCCTGATTTGATCTTTTCTGGTCACTCCTATAGCCTTTCTTAGACACCGCATTTCCATGGTTACTAATTTTCTTTTATATTTTGTTGTGAGTGACCATGTCTGGCACTGGTAGCATATGGTGGGAATGAATATGCTTTCTGTGATATGTTTCTTTGTGCTGAATAGGATTGTCCTAATTCTGTAAATGCGTCGTCGCTAATTCTTGGTGAAATTCTGCATTTTGTTGTACTCGATTGACACATCGCAATTTAAAGCTTCGCTTCAGTTCAAACCAATGCGTATCCCTTGCAGCATAGACTTGTGTAGAGTGTACGCTCGATGACTCAGGCTGGGGCGATAAGAGGTATTCGGTGTCAGTCACTACACCCACACACGTGGGATATAACAGGCTGTCTACACGAATGTAATGTAATGTAATAAAAACCCTGCGGGGGAGCAAGCACAACATAAGTCCCCTGATCGCCATTCGCCCAATGTTTACATGTATCTGTCCGTATTATATTTAAATGCCCGTGTTGTATAACGATAGGGCCGTGTCTCTGTGGCTAAGCTGGCCTCGTATTGTAAAGCTCATGGTTGCGTCTCTCCGTTTATGAATGCAGGTATACTTTATTTTATAATGTATTTGCATGTGCTCTTCTAGTTCTGTTACATATGTATCAATCCCTTTAGTAAAACTGCTTGATTCTACTTAGAGGTATTGTGCTGGTCCTCATCCCTTACGTTTAGCTCATCTCGGGAACTCCGAGATTTTGTGTGGAGTTCCCGGAAAGTCCAGTAATATAGGGGTGTTGAGTGTTAAATGAACACAGACAAACACTAACCCCCCCCCCCCCCCATGATATTGGACTTTCCCAAGAACCCCTCACGAAATCCTGGACGCCCCGAAATAGGGTGGAAAAAAAAAATTACCTTTGTGCATGTCAGACTGGCTTCTGCGAGTTGCGAACGGCCCTTTGCAAGCACACCTGCGGGCCGCACAAAGGAAACATTCTGCAATTTAAACAATAAAAAAAATTAAATGACTCCAAAAAGTTGTCGGGTGTGGCCCTCGTGACGACAAAATTTGACCTATACGACCACCAGGGGATCGTTAGTTTGACATCCTGGACTTAGAGTTAAGTGAACGCGTTTCATAATTTCCTAACAGATCAGGATTCGAAATGCGCGGCAGGCGGTTTTAGGAAACGACGTATATCCTGGGTTTTCAACAGTGGTACGAGAGTCGCACCGTGGAAGAGATTTGGTATTCAGCGCCTCATATTCTCAAAGACAGCAGAGGATGCACTTGTCCACTGTAGCCATCCTCGATTGTGGTGAAAACTGATCAATCAGTCAATCGATCGGTTTGTCACTTTTAGACATAGACCTAGGGGGCCGCGTTAGCGCAGTCGATAAGAGACTCGCTTTCAAATCCAGCTGCGACTCGCTGCAGCCCATGGCCGGTGTTCGAAACCGGGCGGTTATTGGGGTTTACCCAGCCTCTAGGTAATGGGTACCAGGTTTAATGGGTACTCTGGGGTAAATGGAGGAACGTCGCCGTAACTACGGAGTTGCATGCGGACGGCGACACAGGCAGAATACAGTTTCTTATCAGCTGACCGTACTGGTGGCAGAGCACTTATGGTTTATAACCGTGTGCAATGAGGCTGGTTCACATCTCTTTACCTTGACCTTCTAGACCTTTATGGTTTACCATTCCATCCAGAAGCAAATTCAGGATACGCCGTTTAACCTCATGAGAAGTTAACACGGCCAGTTCCAGAATATGCAGCTGGACGTGGAAGTTAACATAAGGGCACCTGTCAGGATTACACCAGCCAAGTGTCATCTGTGAGTAAACTAGAAGTAATGGACCCCCTTTCCACACCTTAGGTCTATTAAGCGTATCTTCTTCTTAAAGTCACTGCCATGTGGCAACTCTGACACAGGTGATCCTCCATGCCACCATGTCAGACTGTCCAGCATTTGTTCTCTCGGTCTTCCTTTATCTCTCCTCCCCTCCCAACTTTCCTACTGTCACGATATCGTCCAGATTTCACCTTCTCATCAGATGATCACAGTTTGTAGATTTGTCTCTTTCTGATGTGGACAGTCAGTTCTCTCAGTGAGTCACTTTCATTCAAAACATCTTCTTTACTCTTTTTATCCGTCCTGGGTATTCTTATCATTCGTCTTTAGTTAATTAGTTGCGTATCCTTTACATGAGCCAATCCCAGCATTTTTAGGCTGTTTTTTATTTTTCTAGGCAAATTTACATCCAGTAGTTTACCATGTTAGGGCATATAGGGCTAGAATTATTTTTAATAGACCTATCGTCGCTCAGTGGGTTAAGAGATCAACATCACACCGGCCGCCTTTACTTCCCGGGCTTTACCTGGTACCTATTTGAAGGCTGGATCGCCCTAAGAGCCAAGGTCATCTCTGAAGAGAAAAAAAAAGTCGAGCACCGCCAGGACCCGAATCCGCACCTATGAGCATCTACCGCTACCAGGGCTGCCAGTGGGATTTGTTGTTGTTGAAAAACCCAGCTTCGCTAAACAAAAACCCAAGTAATACATAGAAAGAACCCCCCCCCCCCCCCCCCCCCCCCCCCCAGATTGTTAAAATGTACACAATTTATAGTTACGAAACGAAACATTCACCACTTTTATATAAGGATATATATATTAAAAAAAAAAAAAAAATTTCCCTAAGGCGTCAAATAAAAACCCAGATCTGGGGGAAAATAAAGCAGCATTGGTCGGTAGTCCTAAGATCGAAATGGTACAAAATGAACGAAGGCAGTATTGTACTGTCGTTCCGGCGGGGACATGACCTCTTTATCTGCTTGAGTGACCCTTAACCGCCTCCCCGGCCGACACGGTCGGATAATTCACACAGCACCTAGCCATTGCGCAGTTATCCCAACATCAGTTGTCCACCTTCTGTTTACACGTGTTGCCGTTTGTTGTGTTATGTACACGGCCTTCTCTATATATACAGAAGGACCTGGTTATGTACAAGCGTATTTGAATAAACACATGAGAAGATTGGAGTGTGGGAGGACTAGGGGCACCTTCCTTTTGTGTGACTTAGTCCTATTCCTTAGATGTAAAGGTTAGTTGCGTATCCTTTACACGATGTTGCAGAACCAACCCCAGCAGCCCCTGGCTGTTGTGTGGTTTTTCTTGGCGAATTTACGTCCAGTAATTTGCCATTTCCTCTGGACGGTCAGCACCCTGATACCACTGTCTAAAACCAACGCAAGGCGCATGGCCCGCAGATGGGATCGAACCCGGCACCCCGGCATTACGAAGCGTTCGCATCGACTTAGCCACAGAGCCGACACCACAGGTGTAGTCTCATCGTTTATATGTTTTTTTTTCCTTTCTGGCCAATGTTTGATGTATTCCTCTGCTTTGTCTTTGAATATTTCTTTCCGAGTATGAACGTAGATGGCAGCCTTAGAGGTCTCATTATACTCTGACGGTTGGTTGGTTGTAGGAGATTGTAAAGTGAAGTCGAAACGAGACCCTCTAGATGAGCGCCTCTCAACCTGTGGGTGGAATGACCCTTTGATTGTAAAGTGAAGTCGAAACGAGACCCTCTAGATGAGCGGCTCTCAACCTGTGGGTGGAATGACCCTTTGATTGTAAAGTGAAGTCGAAACGAGACCCTCTAGATGAGCGGCTCTCAACCTGTGGGTGGAATGACCCTTTGTAAAGTGAAGTCGAAACGAGACCCTCTAGATGAGCGGCTCTCAACCTGTGGGTGGAATGACCCTTTGATTGTAAAGTGAAGTCGAATGGGGACCCTCTAGATGAGCGGCTCTCAACCTGTGGGTGGAATGACCCTTTGATTGTAAAGTGAAGTGGAAACGAGACCCTCTAGATGAGCGGCTCTCAACCTGTGGGTGGAATGACCCTTTGATTGTAAAGTGAAGTCGAAAGGGGACCCTCTAGATGAGCGGCTCTCAACCTGTGGGTGGAATGACCCTTTGATTGTAAAGTGAAGTCGAAACGAGACCCTCTAGATGAGCGGCTCTCAACCTGTGGGTGGAATGACCCTTTGATTGTAAAGTGAAGTCGAAACGAGACCCTCTAGATGAGCGGCTCTCAACCTGTGGGTGGAATGACCCTTTGATTGTAAAGTGAAGTCGAAAGGGGACCCTCTAGATGAGCGGCTCTCAACCTGTGGGTGGAATGACCCTTTGATTGTAAAGTGAAGTCGAAACGAGACCCTCTAGATGAGCGGCTCTCAACCTGTGGGTGGAATGACCCTTTGATTGTAAAGTGAAGTCGAAAGGGGACCCTCTAGATGAGCGGCTCTCAACCTGTGGGTGGAATGACCCTTTCACAGGGGTTGCCTAAGACCACAGGACAACACATATTCACTGAAGTTATGAGGTTGCAACGAAAACATAATTGTACGGTGGGGGGGGGGGGGGGGTGTACCACCACAGCATGAGGAACTGTATTGAAGGATTGCGGCATTAGGAAGATGTGGACATATGGAATAATATATAACATATAGAACAGCTGTAGCTATTCTAGAGAGAGGGAATCGACAGATGGTTGCTAAAGAAAATCAGAAGAGAGAGAGAGAGAGAGAGAGAGAGAGAGAGAGAGAGAGAGAGAGAGAGAGAGAGAGAGAGAGAGTGTGAAATAGGTTTTCATCCATATATCCTGAACATCCCTATACTGTTGAAATTTTCCTGGATCTCGCCACAAAATCTGGGAATACCCGAGATGTGGTGAATTAAAAGAAAAGAACTTATATTTTACAGTGAGTACCATCACATTTTCCCGCTAGGAGGTAAAAAAAAAAAAGCCCTGTAGCCAACATGATGATGGTGTAGCATGCAGCAGACAACAGATTTCTAGACAAGAGACCGTTGAGGATAATTCCTCGGCAACACCCTCCTGGGCAGCCAGTAATGGTACATAATGCCTCGTGGATAGCTTTTAGCGTACAGGATAACACTGAGCCCAGTGGCAGTGCTGCACCGACACATTGATTTATGGTGAGATAACGGCAAACCTGGCTCGTTAGTGCTCACAAAGGCAGAGTGTTCTGATGGGTAGAGCTTAGAAGTGGGGAATTGAGAGAGAGAGAGAGAGAGAGAGAGAGAGAGAGAGAGAGAGAGAGAGAGAGAGAGAGAGAGAGAGAGAGAGAGAGAGAGAGAGAGAGAGGCAGGCAAAAAGGCAAATGAGAACAAGAGGTTCTTCTCCCCCCCCCCCCACACACACACACAAACACTCACATGCTGTGTATGACAGCTCATATTCTAACAAAAGTACTCACCCAGTATTGCTTGTTAGTGCTGTCTCTCTCTTAATTTTTAATCCTCTGAAAAAAAAGTTCGTTCGTTCTACCCACCCTCTCTCCTCAAATAAAGTTCGTTCGTTCTACCCGCCCTCCCCCTCTCTCCTTAGAGCAATGTTTGAGGAGCGGCTAGCCGAACGGTTAAGAATGATGTGCTCTTACTGCAGGATTAATTTTGCGACAGTGGGTAGGTTGTAGGGGACAGCATAATGACAACAGAATGATTGTATGGGACAGCATAATGACAACGGAAAGATTGTATGGGACAGCATAATGACAACGGAAAGGTTGTATGGGACAGCATAATGACAACGTGTATCTGACAGTACGGTGACAGCGGGAAGGTTGTATGGGAAACAAAGTAACAGAAGGAAGGTTGTATGGGAAACAAAATTACAGCAGGCAGGTTGTATGGGAAACAAAATTACAGCAGGAAGGTTGTATGGAACCATATAATGACAGCGTGAAATTTGAATGGGACAGCATGAGAACAGAAAGTTGAATGGGACAACATGAGAACTGAAAGGTGTATGGGACAACATGAGAACAGAGAATTGTATGGGACAACGTGAGAACAGAAAGTTGTATGGGATAACATGAGAACGGAAAGTTGTATAGGACAACTTGAGAACGGAAAGTTGTATAGGACAGCATGAGAACAGAAAGTTGTATAGAACAACATGAGAACAGAAAATTGTATGGGACAGCATGAGAACAGAAAGTTGTATGGGACAGCATGAGAACGGAAAGTTGTATGGGACAACATGAGAACGGAAAGTTGTATGGGACAACATGAGAATCGACTTCATTGCAAAGTTGGCTTTTCTGTCAAGAGCATCACACAGAGCACGAAGTCTGTAGCTTCCGCAATGATCCCCAGGGATCTCCGTAAAGCGACTTGATCGTGAATTGAAACGACGCGTCCGTGAAACGAACCCACGAATAGGAAAGTTGTAGGGAAAGAGAAGTTAGAGAAACCAATGGAAAACTGTTTGGTACTGTTACACTGGGGCACATCTTTAACAGAAATGAATATCAGTGATCGATGTTGTGTAAATCACCAGTAGCTATATGATGATGACGATCCGCTAGTTTTTCTGACCTGTGCATAATAGATCTTGTGTAAAACCGTTTAACAGGGATGTTTACTTTTGCCCACCATGGGAGTTAACTGTAATTTACCGGGGAATTTTCCTACACGCCCCTCCCCTCCTCAGAATACGTCCCAACGGAAGAGCACAACCGACCTTAGGTAATCAATGATTTGTCTTGTCACTTTAAGCTAGCCTATATGATGAATGGACACCGCTGTCCTTTGTGTTTGTGCGTGTCGGTCGTTAGTGTCTTCTTTATATTACCGTGGGTGAAGAGATGGCGTGGCTGTTGTAACATTTGGCAGCACAATTTCAGCTTCAATACCGTGGTTGTAACTTCCTAGCCGGATCAGGTATGAGCAATTGAGCGAGCTCCCCTTCCTAAAAGCCAAGTCCTACCTTGCCATTCCAGCTGACTGCATCAATAAACAAGCACCCGCAACCCGTGGTCGCCGGCGCAGCTGGCATTTCATTGGTCGCGATTATTATGCTGGTTTCGGGGCTCACGAACACCGTGCGTTTTTATTGGTCAGGCTGTCGAGCTCGCGGGTTTACGCGCAAACGTAGGATCTCATCCCTGCACCTTCCCTCCGTCCTTCAGCGGGGCGCCGTTTTGTTTTTCCCGTCCCCCCTCCCTGCATTTAGGTAGCTAATTAATTCTTCACTACATGTGCACACTTCACCTCCTTTCAAAAGCAACAGGACTGTACAACTTAATGTCGAAGCAAGTATTTTCAGTATTTGTCCACACAGAAAAAGAACTTCGTTCAATATTATAACATTTAGGGATATACGTTCTATGGAATGTAGTGAAATGCCTGCAGGCAGGCGCTAGGCTGTAGACATACGCTGGCTGCACACTTGTTAAGCGTGTGAGTGTTGGTTGCGTGTGCGCACGCAGTTGACACTACAACACAAATGTTCGGTGTACGGTACGGCCAGTACTTCGATGCCACAGTCGTCTAGTTGTAGTGGGTGTAGACGTTATAACTATTATCATTAGAGAATAGTATCCTTGACATTATTTCTGCGTTAGCTCCTTGGTATAATCCAAGTGACTTGCCTTAAATAAAAATCCCGGTCTTTTTCACGTTTCCCGGCCCATCTACACACTTTGTCACTCTCGTCTAGGTCAGAGGGGTGTCACGTTGTACTGTTTTTTCCCCACAAAAAAAGTCTCTCGTGGGACCTAGGCTAAGGCTGTGGGTAGGGGGTTTGGGTTTGGGTAAGTTCTAGATATGTTGGGGTCGTTAAAAGCTGTGTGTGTCAGCGTGTAGTATAGGACACGCGATGTAAGTAGAGGCAAGACAACGTGACACCCCTTAGACGTCTAAGAGAGTATGAATGAAAGGTCAGCCAGTGTGTAGATGGGCCGGGAAACGTGAATAGGACCAAAATTTCATTCCCGTAAGTGGTTGACCTAGGGGCCTAGCACACTGGTTTGTCCACTTTTGTCTCCACAAGCCTCCACACCACCCACACCTGTCGAAGGCGTCTTACAAGGCACATGGTCCCATAGCGTCAGCGATGACCCCCCCCCCTTCCACCCCCCCCCCCCCACACGAGATCTCCGAATGACGCACTTAATTTGCAAACTGAAGTGAGGAACTGGAAATGGAATGATCACCGGAAGACGAGACAAACGACTTGATCATTTCGCCATAAAGATTCTACCACACCACACATTTACATTGCATTTACGTGTATTGATCGGTATTCACAAAGTCTAGAGGATCGACTTCATTGCACCGGGTTTTATCCCATATGGCTCGGCCTCTGTCCATAGAACGGCTAGCTGCCCGTTGAGTGTCACATCAGACACGACCACAGTAGCTTCGACGACGATTTACAGCGTTATCTCGTTCAGTGTTTGCGGATTTGTTTGGGTCATAATAGCAGTAATTTAATCAACGATATCATGTCTGTTATCCTGTAAATGCCACATATTTAACCGGTCTTGATTGTTAAGTTTCTTCTTCTTCAGCATTCCAAGCCTTTGCGGTTCGTGGCTGCATATACCGCTCGCCTTTATTTATCTCGCTGACTGGCCTTCTCTTTCCACTTTGTGACCCCCAGCGTGTGTAAGTCTGTATACCCCCCCCCCATCCCCACCGCTTTTTTGCTCTGCCTAGTGGTCTGCTGTCATTCTCTCCGTGTGCCCGACTATTACAGTCAGACCACAGATATAACCGATACTGCTTGAGGTAGGTTTAACGTGGTCTTTGTTTTGTGTTTCCTAAATGGATGGATGGATATTGCAGTCTGGTAGGGCTAATGATCCCAACAGTTGGGGGGGGGGGGGGGGGGGAAGGGGTTTAAACATAAACAGATTATGAATTTCGTTGATTCTTCTGACTCTACATGATCCTCTGTTTGAATCTTTGATGGGTCTAAAGCGATTGTTAAGTGTACTATATTTTAAATTAAGTTAAACAATAAATAATAATTGTGATTGCGAGCGTTCGTTGGCTCGGCTGCCGATCGTCTGGCAAACTGCGATGGCTAGCGGCATTAGCAGATGTTGACAACAGAATTAAAATAATTGTGATGTACTCTCTCTCTCTCTCTCTCTCTCTCTCTCTCTCTCTCTCTCTCACTCACTCACTCACTCACTCACTCACTCACTCACTCACTCACTCACTCACTCACTCACTCACTCACTCACTCACTCACTCACTCACTGACACACACAGTTTGCTTCTAGTAATTGAAGTATTTAATTAGGAATAATCAGAAGTCTTTGTGGCGGCGCACACGCAGTATACGTTCGCGAATAGTCCCCACCCCCCCCCGCCCTCCCACACACACACATCCGGCGCCTTTTTCAGTACCCCCAGAGCAGTGTTCTGTATGTGATAGTCCTCTCGCTCTGCTCTACGATTCAGACATTTCCAGCAGATGCACCAAATATTGTTTGTTAGATCTGGCCATCTGCCTTAGCTTTTGTTATAGTCACTGTATTATGAAAGCCCTTTCAGGTTGTAACTTCAACTGCTATTGGGCTGTAGGTGTGACCGTTTGTGTTAGGACCTCACTGATTGGACAATTTGAATCCCGACCGTCATCGATTATTTAGCAGTAGCGACAAGTAAACCCATTGACTGATTCGATGTTTTGTCTTTCACACTCAAAGCGCTGTGACCGTGTATGCGTTGGATAGCTGTTAGCGCTTACTAACATCCATTTCATTGATTACTTGGTAGCGCTTTCCCAGCTGTTAAGGTCCAGTAGCTTTTGTTTTATAGAAGAGAGGGAAGTAGAGAAAAAGAGACCGGGGGGGGGGGGGGTGTTGAATCAGAGCCATCTTGTTACTGACGCGTCAACATAGCCTATGCAAAAAAATAGTACAGAACCCTATTCCACGTTTTCAGGCGTATTGCGCAAATATGTCTCTACCTATATTTTATTACACAAAAGGCACTTGGTGGATGATTTGGTCGGCATCACGCCGGCCTCCTTTTACTTCCCAAGACTGCACCTGGTACCCACTCAAAGCTGGGTTGACCTGGGAGCCAAGGCCATTTTGTTTAAAGAAAGCCCGGTTCGGTCGGGACCCGATCCCATGACCTTCCTGTCCGCAGGCGAGCATCTAGAACATGGCGTATGTTGTAGATTTTATTATTACTGATTTAAGAATCCACACTAGCCACATCCCACCAACAGATGCCCCCCCCCCCTCCATCTCCCGCAGCGTATGTCAACGTGTAGATGCTGACTGTTCCAGTGAATCTATCTTCTTTTACCCCACCGGGACATCACACAAGCGATACACACCCGATGTCACAAAGTGCCACCATGCGGATGAGGATCACCCGCGGAGAGGTCCCAGAAACCGCGTTTAGCCATTAGACCATATTTATGGCCGGGCTATATTGCGGCCCCTGGCAAGAGCCGGGGTAGGGCTTCAAATAACGAAACACTGCATCTCACAAGGGGATGTCCGGGGTCTAGCGCGTGCGTTTACTCGGATCAAGGTGTTCAGAGCGCCCGAGCCTTCCCCCCCCCCCCCCCCAGAAAAATATGTGGGGGGGGGGAAAGCTCCCTTAACCCCTTATGTAGTAGTTTCATATTATTTGAAATATTATTATTTGAAATAGACTATTATATTTATGTGTTATTATTTATTTTATAATAATTACGCTTATAAACTATATATTAAAAAAAAAGTTTAATTTGTTTCAGCGCGCCTGACACATATTGTGATGTGTCTACGTTACACATCTAACGCCCCACCCCACTAACGCCCCATCTCTCTCTATCTCTGTGTGTGTGTGTGTGTGTGTGTGTGTGTGTGTGTGAGCTGGCAACAGAACCCGCGGTCTGGTTGTAGCTTTCAGAGGGAGACAAACACTCGTGCGCGCTCATCACTCACTCTCACACACAGGCACGCACACACACGCACGAACACGAGCACACAAACCTGTTGCTGGGATAAGTGGGCCTCTCGAGTACAATACTTGATGTTCCCTGGACTGCTGGCCTGGCGGAAACCGTTGGGCGCCTGTCATGTAGTGGTTTGCAGACGCCATAGATGAGAAATGCATCCTTTTATAGCAGTCATTGAAAACACTCACGCCCCAAACGTTTTCCGGTTTTTGTTTTTAGTTGCTACGCATGCAATGTTTGTTGTCAACCCACCTTCCCTTCTTTTCGACGAAATCTACTTCCATAAACGCCCTTGCTAGCTAGGCAATTAGCCATCAGACAGTTGCAAGGTTTTAACCTGGACAAGTTACGGATCAACCTCGTTGTAAGCTACAGCACAGCTTTGCTGTAAACTATAGGGGAGTTACAGCACAGCCTCGCTGTAAACTATACGAGAGCTACAGCACAGCACAGCCTCGCTGTAAACTATAGGGGAGCTACAGCACAGCCTCGCTGTAAACTATAGGGTAGCTACAGCACAGCCTCGCTGTAAACTATAGGGGAGCTACAGCACAGCCTCGCTGTAAACTATAGGGGAGCTACAGCACAGCCTCGCTGTAAACTATAGGGGAGCTACAGCACAGCCTCGCTGTAAACTATAGGGTAGCTACAGCACAGCCTCGCTGTAAACTATGGGGGGCCACAGCACAGCCTCGCTGTAAACTATAGGGGAGCTACAGCACAGCCTCGCTGTAAACTTTAGGGGAGCTACAGCACAGCCTCGCTGTAAACTATAGGGGAGCTAGACAGAGTCTCTTTGTATTATGGGGTGGGAGCACATTGCTTCCTCAGACTATTTATTATTCCCCCTCCCATTCCCAACAATCCCACCCCGCCCCAACCGCTGTAAGCTTGTAAAATTAATTTACCTGTTACACCACATATTTATCTCTGTTGTATGTTATATAACCACAAAGTGTGTAACAGCAGGCAAGCAGATATAACAGCATAGGGTAATTGTGGTTGGTGTGTACATTTTAAAGAGGGGATAGAAGAAGAAGAGAAGATATAAAAGTAGAGAGAGAAACAGACGAGAAGAAATAATAGTTAAAGGATGTATAAGAGGACAATAGGTTCTCCTGTGTGGAGAGTGTAGTAATAAGTCTACACCCCAAACGATCAGGTAATAGTCAGTGGAGGTCTTATGAAGGAGAGAGAGTAGATATATAGTAAAGTGGTGGTGGTATAAAGACTACAGAGACTGACAATAATAATACCACTCCTATACTCAACAATCTAATAACGATGGAATAAAAGAATAACAACTAACAATCATGTTTATTCAGAAACAGCATTACAAAGTCGTCTATCTCATGTTACACAACCAACAGATGTTATATTATGTTATAAACAGAACGTCCTCACACTATAAAACTCGGCAACTGACAGCAGAATCCACTCAACGATAAACTAGCAAATGACGCCTAGAATATCCTTCATTGCTCTACAAATAATAAGCCAAATAACAACTACAATCTAGCCATCTACTCTAATGCCAAATACCGACTACCATCTAGCCATACTGCTGATTGCAGTCTAGATACCATCTAACTATAGCCAAATACCGACTACCATCTAGCCATACTGCTAATTGCAGTCTAGATACCATCTAACTATAGCCAAATACCGACTACCATCTAGCCATACTGCTGATTGCAGTCCAAAGACCAGCTAGCCTATTTAGCCAACCCGGCACACCATGACAGAAACTGCCATGTCACCTGTTAAATATATCCAAACAATCTATAAGTTCACATTGCCAAGCATA
Source organism: Candidula unifasciata (assembly GCA_905116865.2). NCBI lineage: Eukaryota > Metazoa > Mollusca > Gastropoda > Stylommatophora > Geomitridae > Candidula > Candidula unifasciata. The sequence continues at coordinate 227,568 of CAJHNH020000202.1, read as the reverse complement.
TACACGTGAACGCAACAACATACATCGTATTCTACCCTGCAAACAACTGCCTTTCTTCATACGAATAGTTATCCCTTTAAACAGGCATTCTTATACCCTTGAATAAACCTCCATCCACTAACTTATATGCACTTCTTATTCAAAACATATTACTATGTATAACCATACATGCACTATTTACTTTTACCACATGAATGCCCATGCACTTCCTCTTCAACGACAACAACAACAACAGTCCGGCTACAGACATGGCCTTGCATCCCCCACTCACTTCAACATCTGATACTTCTGTCCCGCCCCTTAACAGGTAAATTCTATTATATCCGTGTGCTGCCTTCTCGGCAGCTTGCCGAGGACAGTTCAAGCTAAATGACTTTCACCTTCCCATATCTTCTTATATCATTCTCTCTGCAAATCACAACTAAATGTTTACAACATTATAACTGCATCATGTTAATACATATGGCGTTATTATTCCCTAGCAGAGCTAACTCTGCTGTTCAATATGATACTTCACACGTCATGCTTATCTGTTATCATGACCATCACCATCATGTGCTGTGCTGGTCTTCCGGTAGTTATTATGTCTTCTAACAGAATCCTACATTCTTCATTACAACCATGACACACATAACTATACATACACAATTATACATCTTATGACATCAGTGCCCGCTGCTTTCCTCCTGTATCACAATCAAAACATCGCAGACACAGTCTGGCCGTTAGAAAGGGTCATTCTAGGGCCACCTGCCTGTGAAATACGATATTGGGCCTCTGACCTAAATAAGAGGGCAGCCCTCGTATGCTGCATGCTCAGAACGTTTCTCGTTGTTTTATAACTTTCCTTTCCTCCAATGTTCCAAGATGATGTCTGCTCCAAGAACTCATTATAATATACATATTGATACTCATACTTTGCATTAGTACACTTGGATCTGTCAACATAGCATTTGCTATGTCTCAGGTGTCCAGTTAGACGACTCGCAAGATCCAGTTAACGCATATCAGAGCAATCATCATCATCATGTGTCCTACCAATAACCCAAGATGCGCTAACCGCTATTATCACACTGTATCTTATCTAATTACTTAACATGAACACAGTACTACTTACATAACATGAAGCAATATTTCGTGCATTATCTGGCAATTCACACAACAGAAGTATGGACTTAGCTCCATCGTATCGACATCATCCGAATGCCCACAGCATCCTTCGTTGGCGGAGATCTCAGTGCAAGTGTCTCTGTCAGGGCTCACAGTAGTTTATTTGCCCCTGATGCTACCTCTCTCCTTTGTACCTGAGTTCATAAAAACTGTGTCTTCTAAGGTTCATGAACCTTTCTCTTTCCCGCCAAAGATGGTATTCCAAGCCACTTTGCATATTTGGATGGAAACTCCCCAGGAAATCTTGTGTCGTTTGCTTTGTTCGTTGCCCTGCCTCTGTTAATTTACGAGTATATTGGCCTACCACAGTTCATGAACAAGCTTGGCATGCACCCACGTCTTTGTGGACTCTTGAGTCAATGCCCTCAGGGTTGTTAGACTAGCGACCCTCTTTATCTCAAGCGACTCTATACCTCTTTATTCCTCCGTGTGTTTCTTTCCTTCTATTTCCTTCTTGTCATAAACGTGACTGTAATCAGTACTGTCACATTCCGGCCCCCTAACGAAGAATCAGTGCCACTCTGATTCCTGAAGAACCTGACCCTCCATCCAGGGATTGATTTCCCTCGCCTCTTATCACTAGACACCTTCCTATGTCTATAATCTCTCTGCTCGCCTTTCAGTAAGATCATCAGCAAAGAGCATCACATAATTGCATTATTAACAAATGTCTAAAGTATGAATTCAACAAAAACAATAGGTTTTCTTCAGAAAATACGTAATCAAATTCTCCTGTGTGCTTGATGTGCAACTGTAGGATCCAAGTCACCACCTTTTACATACAGTACATGTAACAAACTGCTCAAATACAACACCATCATAACAACAAATGTCACAAACACATTTCTACAAACTCATCAAAAACAGCAACACATGTTTCGCGACAAAAGACAGAACACCTGTCCAAATCGTCTTTGCCCACTGGACATTCCGTAGCGGGACGCTAGTCATCACTTCCTCTGTGCTTGTCGCCTGTTCTGACGAACCAAAACATCCAGACAACAACACGCGTAACAAATACAGCTCTGAGTACAAAACTCATCAACAGAAACAATTGTTTCACCACACAACATATAATCAGCCGTCTTCTGTTGGACTGGACCTGTGGCTGCAAGATCTTCACGTCACCTGTAACAAACTCTGAACACTACCACATTAAATTCATACCAAATGTTACACTGCACCATGTGACCAGCTGATTTCTTTGTGTCCACCATTAACTGGGTCAACAGTTCACAAGACATGTCCTCAACTCTTTCTCTCTGGCTATGAGGCGCAATTTCTTATGTTCCTTGCTGGTCAATACGTATTGTGGTCTTGTAGCATTTGGAAGGCGCAGGACAACATACACATCATCAGACCAATAATCATTCATGTCCCCCTCTTCTGGTTCGAGTTTCAACTGTACTTTCTCGCCTATTTTGAATCTAAAATAACTTTCAACAGTCTCTGTAGTCAACTGCACTTCTCTAGGTAACGCGGAGCAGGACTGGTTCAAACTGGCAGAATTTTCATTGTGCTGAGTTTTGCTCGGCAACTGTTCAGTGCTAGATACACCAGCGGAAAGCTGATTTATAGCTGTCGAATTGTCACTGCTCTGTTTTTGAGCAGGAGAACCTTGACTGGAAGACACACACTGTCTTCTTCTCCTGCCACGCCTCCTCCTTTTTGACCTCATTTCACCTTCTCGACGAATCTGTCTATCATTGGGTTTCTCAACTGAATTCGCACTGGCGGGGTTTTTCAACCCTGCCGATAGTACAACTGGGCATGAGCCCTGTGGCCTCTTACGCCACGCTTGCCCAGTTTCGTTGTTCTTGCTGTAGTTAGACGCTTCTCGTCTCTGCACGTTAATAGGGCGCCGAACATCGCCGACAGTTGTTCTCTGTCGACAGGCACTCATTAGATGTGATGATGACTGGCAAAGGAAACACCGTTTACGCTGTACTGGAGGCTGTAACAAAGCTGCTACTCGTTGTTTCAATTGCTTCACCTCCTCCCTCAAAACGGACACTTCACGCTTCTCACTCGACGACACTGAAGAACTCACAACATTCACCTGCATCACTGACTCCTTAGTCAAAACCACATTATTAGAAAAGGAATTTTCATCACCCACCCATCTAAGAGCAAAATTTCTGATGGACAGAAAAGTCACACTAGGATCTTGGTGAATTCTCTCTAGCACTAACTTTCTGCAAATCGTGTCTCTCAGTTGTACGACGAATTGATCTCTCAAGATCGACATATCCCATGGGGACATTTTCACTTTCTTTTGCGCACTGATAATCTCTTGAAACGCTTCATGAATACGATGAGAAAAACTACGGAGACTCTCATTCTCACCGTGCCGTAGGGCGAAAAATGCAGACGCTAGCTCCACAACACTTCGATGCTCCCCATACACTTCTTGTATGACATCTAGCATTTCGTTTGCATCCTCTGCTTGATGCAACTTCAGCTCTTGCCTGACGCTCGATGTGACATGATCAAGCACCATGTCAATCTGATCTGCCGGAGTCATCCGTTCATTTCTGAACACGGACTTGACTCGACGAACGAATTCATCTGTGACCGTGGGATCTGATGTCCCCTCAAAGTGCGTAATGCTTACGCGCTCTGGCAACATGATGATGTGCGTACACCCTGGTCCGTTTGACAAACAGGATCCTTCCACCGCCGAGGTCAGGGAACTGCCTTCATGGTGCATGTTACTGCTCACACGAGTGCTCTCGTCCATCTTGCTTAGGAGGTTCAACTGAATTTTTCGCACCGGGTTGGCTTACTAATTCTAAATCAAAACTTCACACCTCAAAGAGATCTACTTGCTACCTCTCTACCAACAACTGGAAATAATACATCCACTAAACAACTCTGTTTAAGAACGTGAATGATAGAACAACTCCTAACTGATGGAATTCAAACCTTACCAACTGACCAAAACACTGAACGGCCACTAAGAATCATATACCACACTATGGATAGCACCATCTATCATAGACTGAGAGGTATACACATTCAAAAGGAATCCTGTTCGCAGCGCCAAAAATGTCACAGTGTGGTTGGTGTGTACATTTTAAAGAGGGGATAGAAGAAGAAGAGAAGATATAAAAGTAGAGAGAGAAACAGACGAGAAGAAATAATAGTTAAAGGATGTATAAGAGGACAATAGGTTCTCCTGTGTGGAGAGTGTAGTAATAAGTCTACACCCCAAACGATCAGGTAATAGTCAGTGGAGGTCTTATGAAGGAGAGAGAGTAGATATATAGTAAAGTGGTTGTGGTATAAAGACTACAGAGACTGACAATAATAATACCACTCCTATACTCAACAATCTAATAACGATGGAATAAAAGAATAACAACTAACAATCATGTTTATTCAGAAACAGCATTACAAAGTCGTCTATCTCATGTTACACAACCAACAGATGTTATATTATGTTATAAACAGAACGTCCTCACACTATAAAACTCGGCAACTGACAGCAGAATCCACTCAACGATAAACTAGCAAATGACGCCTAGAATATCCTTCATTGCTCTACAAATAATAAGCCAAATAACAACTACAATCTAGCCATCTACTCTAATGCCAAATACCGACTACCATCTAGCCATACTGCTGATTGCAGTCTAGATACCATCTAACTATAGCCAAATACCGACTACCATCTAGCCATACTGCTAATTGCAGTCTAGATACCATCTAACTATAGCCAAATACCGACTACCATCTAGCCATACTGCTGATTGCAGTCCAAAGACCAGCTAGCCTATTTAGCCAACCCGGCACACCATGACAGAAACTGCCATGTCACCTGTTAAATATATCCAAACAATCTATAAGTTCACATTGCCAAGCATATACACGTGAACGCAACAACATACATCGTATTCTACCCTGCAAACAACTGCCTTTCTTCATACGAATAGTTATCCCTTTAAACAGGCATTCTTATACCCTTGAATAAACCTCCATCCACTAACTTATATGCACTTCTTATTCAAAACATATTACTATGTATAACCATACATGCACTATTTACTTTTACCACATGAATGCCCATGCACTTCCTCTTCAACGACAACAACAACAACAGTCCGGCTACAGACATGGCCTTGCATCCCCCACTCACTTCAACATCTGATACTTCTGTCCCGCCCCTTAACAGGTAAATTCTATTATATCCGTGTGCTGCCTTCTCGGCAGCTTGCCGAGGACAGTTCAAGCTAAATGACTTTCACCTTCCCATATCTTCTTATATCATTTTCTCTGCAAATCACAACTAAATGCTTACACCATTATAACTGCATCATGTTAATACATATGGCGTTATTATTCCCTAGCAGAGCTATCTCTGCTGTTCAATATGATACTTCACACGTCATGCTTATCTGTTGTCATGACCATCACCATCTTGTGCTGTGCTGGTCTTCCGGTAGTTATTATGTCTTCTAACAGAATCCTACATTCTTCATTACAACCATGACACACATAACTATACATACACAATTATACATCTTATGACATCAGTGCCCGCTGCTTTCCTCCTGTATCACAATCAAAACATCGCAGACAGTCTGGCCGTTAGAAAGGGTCATTCTAGGGCCAGCCTGTGAAATACGATATTGGGCCTCTGACCTAAATAAGAGGGCAGCCCTCGTATGCTGCATGCTCAGAACGTTTCTCGTTGTTTTATAACTTTCCTTTCCTCCAATGTTCCAAGATGATGTCTGCTCCAAGAACTCATTATAATATACATATTGATACTCATACTTTGCATTAGTACACTTGGATCTGTCAACATAGCATTTGCTATGTCTCAGGTGTCCAGTTAGACGACTCGCAAGATCCAGTTAACGCATATCAGAGCAATCATCATCATCATGTGTCCTACCAATAACCCAAGATGCGCTAACCGCTATTATCACACTGTATCTTATCTAATTACTTAACATGAACACAGTACTACTTACATAACATGAAGCAATATTTCGTGCATTATCTGGCAATTCACACAACAGAAGTATGGACTTAGCTCCATCGTATCGACATCATCCGAATGCCCACAGCATCCTTCGTTGGCGGAGATCTCAGTGCAAGTGTCTCTGTCAGGGCTCACAGTAGTTTATTTGCCCCTGATGCTACCTCTCTCCTTTGTACCTGAGTTCATAAAAACTGTGTCTTCTAAGGTTCATGAACCTTTCTCTTTCCCGCCAAAGATGGTATTCCAAGCCACTTTGCATATTTGGATGGAAACTCCCCAGGAAATCTTGTGTCGTTTGCTTTGTTCGTTGCCCTGCCTCTGTTAATTTACGAGTATATTGGCCTACCACAGTTCATGAACAAGCTTGGCATGCACCCACGTCTTTGTGGACTCTTGAGTCAATGCCCTCAGGGTTGTTAGACTAGCGACCCTCTTTATCTCAAGCGACTCTATACCTCTTTATTCCTCCGTGTGTTTCTTTCCTTCTATTTCCTTCTTGTCATAAACGTGACTGTAATCAGTACTGTCACACTCTCCTGCTCTTTGTAAACCGTGTGTTTTAGTCTAGCTTCAGTCACTTATTATGAAGTGACGTGTTCAGTAACTAAAATTGTGTTGTTGTTCTGGCCATGCTTTATATAAGGGCTATTCGTTTGCCAAAGCGACACCGTTCATTGTTTGCATCCTTAAGTAGCTTTTTAGCTCACTACACATCAACCTACTATCGTATTTGTTGCTCACTACACATCAGCCTACTATCGTATTTGTTGCTCACTACACACCAACCTACTATCGTATTTGTTGCTCACTACACATCAGCCTACTATCGTATTTGTTGCTCACTACACACCAACCTACTATCGTATTTGTTGCTCACTACACATCAGCCTACTATCGTATTTGTTGCTCACTACACATCAGCCTACTATCGTATTTGTTGCTCACTACACACCAACCTACTATCGTATTTGTTGCTCACTACACATCAGCCTACTATCGTATTTGTTGCTCACTACACACCAACCTACTATCGTATTTGTTGCTCACTACACACCAACCTACTATCGTATTTGTTGCTCACTACACATCAGCCTACTATCGTATTTGTTGCTCACTACACACCAACCTACTATCGTATTTGTTGCTCACTACACACCAACCTACTATCGTATTTGTTGCTCACTACACACCAACCTACTATCGTATTTGTTGCTCACTACACATCAGCCTACCATCGTATTTGTTGCTCACTACACACAACCTACTATCGTATTTGTTGCTCACTACACACCAACCTACTATCGTATTTGTTGCTCACTACACATCAGCCTACTATCGTATTTGTTGCTCACTACACACCAACCTACTATCGTATTTGTTGCTCACTACACACCAACCTACTATCGTATTTGTTGCTCACTACACACCAACCTACTATCGTATTTGTTGCTCACTACACATCAGCCTACCATCGTATTTGTTGCTCACTACACACCAACCTACTATCGTATTTGTTGCTCACTACACACCAACCTACTATCGTATTTGTTGCTCACTACACATCAACCTACTATCGTATTTGTTGCTCACTACACATCAACCTACTATCGTATTTGTTGCTCACTACACACCAACCTACTGTGGCATTTGCTCTGTAGTTCACGAATCGCGAATAAATAAACATGGACACTGTCATTGCTAGTCCCGCCAGCTGTGAAATTCGTAATTTTTTTTTTTTTTAAACTCAGCCAATCGGAGAATGATTTTGGAATCGCCCTCGTATATTAACAACACAAGACTCTAGTAACCACGTAATTGTTATAACCTTGCTGTCCTTTTTATGATGAAAATTTTTGTTATTTGAAGCCCCACCTTGGCTCTTGCCAGGGGCTGCAATAAAGCCTGGTCATAATTATGGCCATAGCGCTGTTTCTGGGACCTCTCCACTGGTGATCCTCATCCACATGGTTGCACTTTGTGTCATTGGGTGTTTATCGCTTGTGTGATGTCCTGGTTGGGTAGAAAGTCAGTCAGTCAGTAACCACGGCAGTAGACTGGGGACAAGTTCTATGCACTGTGCTTACACACGTAAAGGCACAGTAACATGTCACAGATCACCCAAGAAATACATAGGCAGGATATAAATGATACTAGTACTGAGATAACTTTATGGGAACCAAATGCCGTGGACCATCGTTTGTTGCACGGAGCGTTAAAATCAAAAAGAGAAGGTGAACCCAATCTACAGTGGGGACCAAGTAGAGTCCTGGAAAGTAAAGGCAGACATTATGATGCTGACCACATCACTCACCGAGTGACCATTGGTCTGTAAAAACGTCTCTAACATCATATACCCGATGCACTTCTGGCCTTAAAAGTGTTCTTCACCGTTACCATTTGACGTACCGGGTTTCTCTTTGCTTTTTTTTTTAAAACGTTTTATTTATTATCTAAGCTTGCTGTTTGTTATTTTCATGCGACTGCTGGTGTTTTTGTTGTTGTTTTCCAGACATATGCATTTCTCTTCTTGGCATTTTAACATTTAAAAAAAAAAAAATCGTGGCAAAGGACCTTGAGTTTCAAGTTATGTGTTATTGCTTTCCCTGTGATTGCCCATCTTAGAGTTTGCAGCTCCTCCAGCACTGGTTGAGGCCAGCAGGTGTGATCGCTCATTCCCTGGTTTGGAATGTGGCTTGCCTACCTTTAGTGGAAGCGGGGCTGTGCAGAATTATCTGTGTCAAAGTAGAAAATTTGGTTTCTCAGTCTTCCTTTATCTCTGTGTATGTCTGGCAACAGTATGTCTCTTTATTGTCTGTATCTGGTTCTGCATCTTTTAGACGGTCTGCTCGTGTTTGTATTTCCATGAATGCCCATCCTTTTGCCCTACCTGTTTCTGTCTTACTTTCTCTTCCTGCCTCTGTGTATTTCTGTATCTCTCTGTCTCTGTCTCTGTCTCTCTGACTGTTTCTGTATCTCTTTATGTTATCTGCCTGCCTGTCTATATTGCTGCCTGCCTGTTTCTTTGTCTTACTTCCTCTTCCTGGCCCTGTGTATTTCTATATCTCTGATTCTGACTGTCTGTCTCTGTCTCTCTGACTGTTTCTGTATTTCTATATCTCTGATTCTGACTGTCTGTCTCTGTCTCTCTGACTGTTTCTGTATCTCTTTATGTTATCTGCCTGCCTGTCCTTATTGCTGCTTGTCTGCTCCCCGTCCTTTTTTTTCTCTCTTCATCTTCCCTCATCCATAAATTCTCCCTTCTGTTTCATGTAGTCAGTTTTGGTAAGGTGTATTATTGTGCTTTTATTGGTCACTGTGCAGTGTCTGTCTGTCTTTGTGAAAAGGTGGAGGGTACCATACTATAATATAAATTGGAGCAGTGCTTTCCACTCTTCAGCTAATCAGGATTAGTTTTCAAATGAGATTTGTTCATTTTAACCAGGAAACATTAGATAATGAGGGAAATGCATCAGTTGCATTACCCTATGGCTCCAATGTTTATTTAGGAATGACTAGTCCTGATTCCCCTGGTCTGTCCGTCCGTCCGTCTGTCCGTCCGTCCGTCTGTCTGTCTGTCTGTCTGTCTGTCTGTCTGTCTGTCTGTCTGTCTGTCTGTCTGTCTGTCTGTGTCAGTCTATCTGTCTGTCTATCTGTCTGTCTCTGTCTGTCTCTGTCAGACATTTGTCCACCATATTACACCCCCCCCCCCACCCACCTTCCAGGTAACTGCTTACATAAATATGGTTAACTGTCAAGTCTGAATTGTTATCGTGAGCAGATTCATTGCACTAAAGCTACTAAATATCTCAAAGAGATAGATAGATAGATAGATAGATAGATAGATAGATAGATAGATAGATAGAGAGAGAGAGAGAGAGAGAGAGAGAGAGAGAGAGAGAGAGAGAGAGAGAGAGATAGAAAGAGAGAGAGAGAGAGAGTCTCAGAGATCTTTCAGTCATATAGCTGTGTGGATCAGTGTCCCGTTGAACTATGTACACAGGATTGCTTGTGTATTCCCACTCTTGGCAGGTCCCAAAGAAATCCGTGTGTATCCCTGGCAATGCCTGGTCCCCTTCCTGAACATCTCCAGTACTGCAGCGGTCCAGTCTTCAGTCTCGCCACCAGGATCTCCCACCAGCCATGGAGAACCTCCTCCACAGCCCAGCACAAATGCCCAGCTGGCATCCAACACCCAGGCCACACCCCCGACCAGTCAAAGCGATAGGCATTCGATACTTGTGGCAGATAGTGGTGAGTATTGTCACTGTTACTTCCTCTTCACCTCCGCCTCTTCTGTCCTCTTCTTCGTACATGTTCTGAAATTAGTGTGAGTATATTCAACTCTGTTGCCCAGAGAAGCCGGTTTGTGCCAATTCCCCATAAATGTCACTTTTCCTACTTTTCTTTAAAAACCTGTTCATCAGACAATAATTAATGCTGTTGGCTGTGTTCACACCTACGCAAACATTTACAAGGTGCAGATGAGAATCTGTTAAGTAAAAATAGCATTTAGAAGTGTTTCCTTCAAACCAAATAGTAGTTTTAAAGCCAAGTTGACTTCAAATTTCTGCCATAGGCCTCAGTGATAGAGGTCAGTTGGTCATGGTATAAATGCAATACATATATTTTTTAGGCCCTGGGAAAGGTATTCCAATTAATGCTTCACTCTGTTCCTGTTTATTGTTTACACGCTTTATATATATCTTTATTTATGTTGTGTTAAAAAATACATAAATGCATTTTTTAAAGTGTGATTTCTTTTAATAGTGACCAGTGTAAAATGTTCATTTTTTATTTTGTTTAAAGGATTTTATTTTTTAGAAGACTGCAAGGTCATGACCCATTTTTCTAATTATTGCCGGGGCTAAAGGATTTAAGAAAGCTACTTGGAGCTGCAACAGATGGTTTTACTTTTGCTAATTCAGCTGTTTTGTTGTACCATTCAGGTTACAATGAAAGCTCAGCGGCGGGCATGTTTTTCTATGAAATCATAGTTGGTTGAATCTGACCCCGTGTGGTCCGGGTTCACGCCCTGGGGTAGGCAGAAAAGCTACATTTCTCCCAGATTTACAGTATCTACCATGGAATCAAGGCCGAAGGGTTGCGATATACATAGTACTGAGCCAAAGGGTTAACAACTTATGGTTTCTGGATATCACACACACACACACGCACACGCACACACACACACACACACACACACACACACACACACACACCCCCCCCCCCATTAGGCGCTAGAAGCTGGGGCTCAGGTTCCCTGAGATCTCAAGCCCATTTCTTCCTATAACAGGCCCCCCCTCACTCACACACACACACAAAACACACACATACGCACGTATATACACACACATATGTACACAAAATGTGTGGCAACTATCTATTTCTAATTGTTCTAATAAGTTTACGACTTTCATCTGTCTCAATGAGGACTGCTTTATTTGTTTTTCTTTCACTCCATGAAATTCTTTGCATTCTTCTAAAACATCACGTCTCTGCTACAAGTAGATGTTTTTTCAGTTTGCTTGAGTTATATATACACTTGATTTTTTTCTTCTTCATATATTAGTAACCAACTGCTATATCAGATGACATTGTTCCTTGTTTGTTACATTTTTCATTTTCTTTTTCCTACAGCCTTTAAGACAGAGGAAGACGTTGACCCTGATGATGATGTTGATGAGGATGACGACGATGATGTTTTTGAACCTGTGCCTGACTCACCAAAGAAATTGATCATGCGATCACCAGCAGCTAAAAGGAGAACACAGTCACTGAGTGCTCTCAAAGATAAAGAGAAGGCTACAAAGGTACACAAGTCTTAACTCTTCTGGTCCCAGACATGTGTTTCCTTAACCCATTACCTCCTTCCTAGTGGCTGCTTACAGGAATAAATGTTTGGGTCTGAACAGGTTCAGGTAAAAATGCAATGATACGGAAGAGAGCAAATAAACAGCTGGAGTAGAATGGGTTAAAGCTACAGGTGGGTAGGGTGCAGGGTGTTGAGAAAAGCATAACATGCCAGACAACTTCATTAAATGCATGGTTAGTTGCTTGGGACTGAAAGAGTTTACTAATTTTCCCTCCCCCCCCCCTGGTTTTGGTTTTAGTAATGGATCTCACGTTCATTTCCTTGCCATTTCCAATGTAAAGGCTAGCTTGATTTTAGTATATTGCTTAGCTTTGAATTAGTGTGTGTGTGTGTGTGCGTGCGTGCGTGTTTTTTTTTTTTTTTTTTTTTACAATTGACATTCTTTCTTCTTCTTCTTCTCCTGCCTTCTATCTTCTCCTGCCTTCTATCTCCCCAATGGGGCATAGGCCCTCAACCAACTCATTCCAGCTCGTTCTGTCCTTTGCTGTTGCATGCGGCTCTCCCTATGTCCCCTCCATCTTCTCAACTTCATCTTCTCGCGTCTCCGTCTGTTTTTGTGGTGTTTTTTAAAATAATAATTAATCATTATTTTTTTCATTTCTTTTTAAAGAGCAAAGATCACATCCGACGCCCCATGAATGCATTCATGATCTTCAGCAAGGCTCACCGTGCCATGGTTCATGAGCGACATCCCAACCAGGACAACCGGACAGTCAGTAAGATACTTGGGGAGTGGTGGTATGCCCTGGGTGCGGAGGAAAAACAGAAATACCATGATCTGGCTGCCAAGGTGTGCAAAAGATTCTTCTTATTTGTCAGTGTTCAGTTGTTTCCTTCTTCATTTTCTAGTTCCCTCCTACCTCATTTTTGTGTCTTTTTTCCCTTATCTTGCTTTTCCTTATCTTGCAGTTCCTTATCTTGCTTTCCCTGATCTTGCTGTTCCTTATCTTACTTAATTTTTTTTTTCTTGCTTTTCTTTATCTTGCTTTTCCTTATCTTGCTTTTCCTTATCTAATCTTGATTTTCCTTGTCTAATCTTGATTTTCCTTATCTTGCTTTCCCTTATAATTATTTTCCTTATCTTGATTTTCCTTATCTTGCCTTTTCTTTGGATGCCCACTACCCTTTTAAGGGCAAACACAGAAGGAGAAGAGTTCATGACCTTCGAGGGTGTGATGATATTTCAGAAGAAACAAGTTTTATCAAGAGACATTTCATAAATTTGCACCAAATGAAATATTTTCCAGACGGTAGTATTAAAATCAGTAAGGTGGCTGATTTTCATGTGCTGAAATTCTGTGATTTTCTTTTTCTTCCTCCTTCTTTTTCTGCTTCTCCTCCTCTTTCTCATGCTCCTTTTCCTTCTTTTTCTCCTTTTTCTTCAATCCTTCTGTCAGAAAACTTACACCAGGAGGCCGTTAGCCGTTATAAAAGCTATGATGCAGTCCATATATCCTCGTGTACCATACAGCTTTGTCTTCAGGGTGATTGGAACAGGTCAGATGGCATCTCTCTTTTGGCAGCATACAGTTGACAGTGTTGAAGCACAGTTGACAGTGTTGGAGTACAGTTGACAGTGTTGGAGTACAGTTGACAGTGTTGGAGTACAGTTGACAGTGTTGGAGTACAGTTGACAGTGTTGGAGTACAGTTGACAGTGTTGGAGTACAGTTGACAGTGTTGGAGTACAGTTGACAGTGTTGGAGTACAGTTGACAGTGTTGGAGTACAGTTGACAGTGTTGGAGTACAGTTGACAGTGTTGGAGTACAGTTGACAGTGTTGGAGTACAGTTGACAGTGTTGGAGTACAGTTGACAGTGCTGGAGTACAGTTGACAGTGTTGGAGTACAGTTGACAGTGTTGGAGTACAGTTGACAGTGTTGGAGTACAGTTGACAGTGTTGGAGTACAGTTGACAGTGTTGAAGCACAGTTGACAGTGTTGGAGTACAGTTGACAGTGCTGGAGTACAGTTGACAGTGTTGGAGTACAGTTGACAGTGTTGGAGTACAGTTGACAGTGTTGGAGTACAGTTGACAGTGTTGGAGTACAGTTGACAGTGTTGGAGTACAGTTGACAGTGTTTGGAGTACAGTTGACAGTGTTGGAGTACAGTTGACAGTGTTGGAGTACAGTTGACAGTGTTGGAGTACAGTTGACAGTGTTGGAGTACAGTTGACAGTGTTGGAGTACAGTTGACAGTGTTGGAGTACAGTTGACAGTGTTGGAGTACAGTTGACAGAGTTGGAGTACAGTTGACAGTGTTGGAGTACAGTTGACAGTGTTGGAGTACAGTTGACAGTGTTGGAGTACAGTTGACAGTGTTGGAGTACAGTTGACAGTGTTGGAGTACAGTTGACAGTGTTGGAGTACAGTTGACAGTGTTGGAGTACAGTTGACAGTGTTGGAGTACAGTTGACAGTTTTGGAGTACAGTTGACAGTGTTGGAGTACATGCTCAGCATTTTCTGGTGCCAAATTGCGGGGGTGTATCTCAAGTGTTTCTAAAACCGAAAAAAATTGAGCATATGTGGATGAAGCCCTGTCTTTAGTCTGAATATAATACATTGCCTCCCTCGATAGGGGCGATGAAGCACGTTTTCAGGAGAAAAATTTGGTGTTTTCAACCACTTTTCTTGGAAACCAGATTCTATAAATGTCTTAGTCTCTAGGTGGGTTGCGCCACTATTTGATTGTACTATGTCACTGCTGCTTCTGGTCAGTCTGTCTGCTTTTTCATTGCCTTTCAAGCTACAGTGACCTGGAGTCCACTGCAGTACAGATTGTTCTACTGAAGAGCCTAAGTGAATCAGCTGTTGCATCAAGTCTACAAACTGAGTGTCTTTTGTGTTAACAGTTGCTTGTAGAACTGACATAGCATCAGGCAGAAAGACCACTTTGCTTTATTTGCTAGTTCTGTGATCTTGTCATCCCTTTGTGGGACAACATTTTTTGTTTTTCGAAGCCCTACTCTGGCTCTTGCCAGGGGCCGCAATATTGCCCGGTCATAAATATGGTCTAATGGCTGAATGCGGTTTCTGAGACCTCTCCACGGTTGATCCTAATCCACATGGTGGCACTTTGTGTCATCGGGTGTTTACTGCTTGTGTGATGTCCTGGTTGAGTAAAAGATGAAAAAGATAAATACCAGTAAGACATTTTTTGATGAACTTAAAATTAAAAACAAATGAAAAGATTTTCCCGTTAAATGAAGAATCAACATCGCACCACTTGGGATGCGTTCATAAGTGCTCCATCCCCATTTTCGGCAGCAATCAAAGAGTTCATGTTCAGATTGTACCAGTAACTGTTCGATTGTACACCCGTCTTGCCATTCCCTTGAGCGTGAGCATCAGCCAGAACCCCTGGAAACTCCCGGCACCACCATTCTCCTCAGACCGTAATGATCTATTTCTGCCTCTGCACTGTTCACTCGCTTTCAAAGGGCCGTCACATCTAGCCTGTCATACATCAGCTCACCACCCTGTTAGGGTATATATTCGGCCTCAATCATTTTGGACCGTTATTCGGAGGATAGCCGACTATGGTCAGGATTTTATTTTTTACCCCAACACACAAACTAAAAAAACAAAATCTAACACCTTACAGAGGAAAAGAATTTGGGTTTCTCTTGGTAACAGAGGATAGTTAATTTAATTATAAATCAACATGTGATAACCTCCCTGGTACCCAGTGAGTTAACTACTCAGCCAGCTGCTTCTGAATGATCTAAATCAGTATTATTCACATATTCTAAGGCTAAAAATAATAATTGAAAGTTATGTTTCATAGCTTCAGGTGTTGTAAGAGGATAGGTTTTTCTTTTCAGGTAAAAGAAGCCCATTTCAAAGCCTACCCAGACTGGAAATGGTGCAGTAAAGACCGAAAAAGATCCAGCACCATAGCAGCCACCCTCGGCAAACAACAATCAAACAGATTGAGCTCCACAAACGATAGTGATGATGCCATCGGGTATGCCGCAACTCTTGCTTTCCTTCATATAGTCTTTTGTTTTCATGCAGTCTTTTGTTTTTGTGTATCTTTTAAATACACTGAAAAGTACTGTATACAAAGCAGAAGGGCCCATTCTAGAGATTTTTTAATGCCCTGATGCTGTGTGGCATTCCAGGAGTAGAGAACAGAAGACAAAGAAATAGTCTTTTTTCACACCTTTTAAAAAATGTTATCTGTGTGTGTGTGTGTGTGTGTGTGTGTGTGTGTGTGTGTGTGCGTGCCTGCGCGCGAGTGTCGGCGTGTGTGAAGTCTGTACTGTATTTTGTTTTTAAATGTAGTCTTTAAATGCAGATTTTTCAAGCTGCTTTTTTTTCATGTAGTCACTTTTCATGAAGCCTGTTGTATCATGTATACATTCTTCAAGTATTTTATTTTGGTAGGTTTTTTAAGGCTTTTTATGAGCCCATAGCCTGTTTTTTTCTTCTTCTCCATTTAGTCATTTTTCATTTACGCTTTTCCATGTAGAATTTTGTCGCATAGTGTTTCTTGTATAATATTTTGTCATATAATTCATTAATTTTATTTTGTTATTTTTAGCATATATTCTCCCCCCCCCTCCCCCCCCCCCCATATAATCTTTAATATTATTTTGTTGAATATTTTCTACATTTTGTTCATGTAGTCTTTGTCACCACTGATCAGTGGCATCATGAGAGCTAATAGACTGAAATGGTTGTTGCATATTGAAAGAATATCAGATGACAGAGAAGTAAAAACTGTATGCACAGGAGATGAATGGCCATAGACCATGAGGCAGACCAAGAAGATGATAGAGAGATAATATCCAGACAGACCTGCAAACGGTGTCACCAACTGGAAAGAGAAGGGCAACCAGAGAGATGAAGGGAGGCAGGTGATATCTGCAGCAATGAACCTCAATGGCTCGGAACGCTGAAGAAGATGGAGTCTGCGTTACTGACAGTTGACTGCCTGCTGTTGGTGCTTTATCAGTATTTGATCCTTATCCTGTGACACATCTTGCATTTCAGAACGCCTGGTGAGTCGTCAGTTCCAACAGACAGCCAGATGGGGGAGCCGAGCTCAGTGTCAGCACCAGGGTTAGTCAAACAATCAAGTCTAGACGACCAGGGATTCGATAGTGCTATCTCACGTCCACGTCCGCGGCCACACAGCTTGTCAGCAGTGCCAAGGGATGAAGATGCCAGTAGTGCATTTGTACCTTTTGTTTCATCGGTATGTCATCTTTGAAATATGGGAATAGTTAGCAGTGTAATGAGATAAATTTTAATTGATCTTTAACCCCTTTTGCCCCAAAAGAATCTTTGGCTATCCTCCGAATAACGGTCCCAAATTATGGAGGCCAAAAATATACCCTAACAGGGCCTCAGTCACGTGTCAATTGCGCACTTCCGCCGCCTTAAATTGCGCACTTCCGGCGACTTCCGCCACCGCTCATGTGGCATGGATTGGGGCTAAACTAGATGGCTGGGACTCACGAGCAGCAGCTACCGCATCTCCTGCAGCTTCCTACATTTTATTTGCTTGTGAGTCCTAGCCATCTAGTTTAGCCCCAATCCACGCCGAATGAGCGCGTGGGGGATACCCTCGGCAGTGGCGTTATAGTCCCCGGAAGTTCGCAATTGACTCGTGACTGAGGCCCTAGGGTATATTTTCGGCCTCTATAATTTTGGACCGTTTTTCAGAGGATAGCCGCATCTTTAAAATGACTTTTATCGAAACGTCATTAAAAAGAAACATTGTTATATGTAGTGACCACAGCCATGAGAGTTCTTGTCATCAGAGACCCTAACAAGCCAGAAAAAGCAGCTTTCCTGTGGCACAAGGGTTAAATCATTTGCCACATATTGCCGTTAAGTAGGTTAATTCAGATGTGTCCATATGTTTCTCTAGTGGGCATCCCCTCCCTCCCCCCCAAATGTGATGAAGTCACAAGTCATTTCACCTGTATTGTAGGAATTTCAGTCGAGGGTGTCGTTTTTTAATTATTACCTCTCGTATGTTTATTAATTGTCTGAAATTTAATATTGTTCTGAAATTACTGATTTTTTAGGTGAAGGAGGTGTCAGTTTATTTCCCCCTGTCAAAAGTACTGTTAAGATTTCGGCAAAATCAAAATCCCCAGATGAACGAAAATTTGTATCAGAGTCTTTATATAATCTGTTACTGTTTTGTCCAACTGCACACTTTAGATACAGTGCTTTATTTACTGCTTTGGATCATTTCAGAATGGTGAAGATAGACAAGCAGTAGTTTTGAATAAAATTCCAATGGATTGGTATTTGGTACCTTGGGGCTGGGGGGGGGGGGGGGGGGGGGAGTCCCATGTTATGGCGAACTGCTTGAAGCTCACTAACCAAGGCCTAAAGCACCCAATAGCTACAGAAGCGTGCTTCTACCAAGCAAAGAATGGGTTCAGTTGAGTTAACTGACATCCCAGCACTTGGGACATTCCCATAGTACTCTGTGTTGTCTCGAGGCATAGTGTCCGGGTTCAATGCCCGGTAAAGGCTATAAATTATTCACCTGGACTTGGACTTCTAGTAATCCCCCTGGTCTCTGGGTATAAGATCGAATGCCCTTGTGCATTGTTACACATGTAAAAAATTCCTTGGCACTTGGAAATCGAAAAGAGTAGCCTCACGGCGCTGCCTGTGCAAAAGTTGGAATTACAAATCTTCTCAAAATATTTCAGGATCCTCACTGGTGCTACAGAGTCTGCGCATGGTGCTGAGCTTAATCGGACTCAGACTTGAGTAAGAAGAAGAACAGAGCACTTATGGGTTACTACCTGTGTGCCATGAAGTTGATCTGTTGTTCAAAATCTCAAACCTCCGCAGCCAAGGACGAGTCCTAGTGTCAGTGGTACCAGTAGCAGTTTGATTGTATGTCCATCTTGCCTTTCCTGGAAATGAACACTGCAGTGGAAGCTGTAGGTGTGTTACTCATCGTACACATTAGCTACCCTATTCACAAAGACGAGGATGGATTACTCCGTCATGCCCTTGTCAAAAGTATTGATACATCTCCCTCCCTGTGTGAGTTCTTGGGTTCTATTTTAGAGATCAGTGAACAGACCCACTGCCTCCCTGACAAGCATGTCATAGGAGGCTAGTTAGGGGTGTTTTCTTCAAAAAGTCAGATGGCATCTGTCTGAGAGGCAAGAAACCAACACACAGTCTGCATACAAATAAACCAGATATGTAAAATGGATGTGCATTCAAAACTCCAGTTCTGGAACAAGACAAAATCCAGAAGTGAATGAACAACCAGAAATTACCACCAGAGTTTACAGCCAGTGAATGCTAAAAAGAAGAAGAAGATACATCTCCCAAATGTAATAATCTCAGTTCCAGATATTGTTACTTTAATTCATTAAATACAAAACAAGTCTTGAAAAAATTGTATTATTTATATTAGTCATACTTTGTCTAAAGGAGTTTGGAAACAACTCTGTTAAAAGAATAAGTTAATACTTCAAGTAGGGTGAATGTAACAGATAGATAAAGCACAGAGAGTTACAAAAAGTATATCATGTAAGCAGGAAGTATAAACTCACGGTAAGTTACAAGGTACTGAACGGATAAGAGTATAAAACATTCAGAGATAACAGTTAATTTAACTGATCTGTTCAGCAGGGCCAGAACCTGAAATTTCAGGACACGCGGAAGGAGACTCTGCAACCACCACAGTCACTCTCGGGAATCATGCCTCCCAGGACAGCGGCAACAGCATCACTGCCACAGGTGCAGAATACCAAGCTTGTGACACCTCCATCATCGAGGCGCACATCGGCCAGGAATGATGACGACGACAGCGATGATGGGTCCAAGATGGTGATCTGCGAAGAAGGTACAAACTCTAGCAACTACTAGAATTTAATGAAATACTGATTGTGTGGGCATAAACTTTAAAAAAGTTGAATAGAATTTATGACAACACTGATACTTCTAGTCATAAACTATTAAAATACTGTTGGTGTGCTCGTACAATTTAATGCAGTCTGTGAGAATACTGTTGGTATGATCATAAACTTCAATAGAATTTGTGAAAATACTGTTAGTCTGGCCCAAAAAACACACGGAGAAGGGAGCTGGAGTATGAAGTTAGAAAGATGGGAAGGACATGGGGGAGAGCTGCATGCAATAGCAAAGGATAGAACGACCTGGGGTGAGTTGGTTGAGGGCCTATGCTCCATTGGGGGCTAGAAAGGCAGAAGAAGAAGAAGAAGACTGTTTGTCTGGTCACAACTATAATAGAATTTATGAAAACACTGTTGAACAGTGTAGTCTGGCTAACTTCTGTTTCATTCACTGTTGCCACTTTTCTTTGACAAAAAATATCCAAAATGAGGTCAAAAATATCTAAAAACATCTTCATTTGCGTGGAGAACATCTAGAAAAAACATCCAAATGGAAAGAGTCAGAAATTACATAGCTATTGATATGACTTACCCTATAGAATCATGTCCTCATCTTCACTGATGTCTGCCTCACAAGATCCACAGGATAAACTTAGCTTGTATGATGAAGTTGAAGCTTCAGATCCGAAATGACTCTGGTATGCTTTAGCTGTTCCAATTTCTTTTAATACCCCATCAGGGAGCTGATAAGTGGAACAGCCTTTCTCTACTCTTATCAGGCTGAATTTTATTGTCAAGATAGCATGTAAGAAATCAAATTTCATCCTGTTTCTTAGGTTAGATTTGATAAATTCACTCCAAATGAAAAACATCTAGAAAAGCATCTACCATCTAAATGTCAAAAATGCCATCTAAATGCAAGTGAAAACATCTAAATCTGGATGTAAAACATCCAAAGTGGCAACACTGGTTTCATTCTTCTGTTACCTCCATCCTTTGCACCACAGGCGCTTCTTAAGCTGAACCTGCGCTATATTTATCCTATTCTAACCTGAAGGGTGTTCTTCAGTCATGAACTACCAGTGGTGCTTCAGAAATTGTTGCCTTATTTTTTAACGGCTACATGATTTCAGCTCTCTATTGCTGCATAATTTTTCTAGCCTCTGAAGAGCTTCAGATGTTGCATTGGCTGAAAATTGCATGGGGTTTACATGTTCACCCAAATAAATGCACACCCACCCTCACCCTCACACATACACACTCACCATATCAACATCATGTACCTTGCCGACTGTCAAAGGCAATTATGCCTCTTCACAATCTGCCGTCAACAAAGTGCGCAGATCAGTTTGTGTGATGCCCAGTCATGCAAGATACCACCCTGGATCAGTCCAGTCATGCCATGCCTTGACTACATTACCAGAAGCTATTCTGATTACAGCAGTGTGGATCTTCTTCTAAGTGTTCCCCAACTGAAACTCGGGCAGAAAGTTCCGGTTGTTAATCCACCCCTGGACAGTAGACTTCATGCAGAACTTGAGTTTTGCGGGCACATCCATTTTACAGATCTGGCTTATTTGTTTGCAGACTGGGCAGAAAGTGTGTTCTTTCTTCTCCTAAATGAGGTCGCAGAACCCAGAGAGGGAGAAGGCACCATTTAAATAAAGGATGTGGTTTCAAATGTAATAACTAAAGTAAAGGACCCTTTTCCATACCTTCAGGCATATAGGGCTAGACCTATATTTTATAGACCTATTGGCACTTGGTGGATGAGCATCATGCCGGCTGCCTTTACTTCCCAGACAAAGGTTGTAATGGCTTTTCTAGTATGCGTGCTTATTTCCATTTTATCCTCTATCCCCCTCAGTGAATGCAAATCAAAACCTCTAAATTGGTTATTGTTTTCAAGACCGTGCTGGTATGTGGGTGTATTTGCAGGAGATGATAGTTGCCAGATGGGAGGCATTGATCTGAACTGCCAGGAGCAGGTGTCGGACTCGGCCACAGACAGTGACATAGAAGACGAAGGCTTGATTGAGAACAAAGCTTTTCCTCAGCAACGCTTTTCTCCAGTCATGAAGAAGGTACATCAGCATACCACTGTTGTCTCTATAACCACCATAATACCACCAACACTATTACTAGTGGCAGCTCATCATCATCATCACAACTGCTACCACCACAACAACCAATACCACCAAGACCATTACCACTATCATCATTGTCATCATCACCAAAATCCCCACAGCTACCACCTCGACTGCGTCCACCACCACCACCGCCGTCATCACCACAGCCACCATCATTGTCTTGTTCATCATCATTATCACCACCACCACCATTATCACCACCACAACAACCAGTACCACCAAGACCATTACCGCTATCGTCATTGTCATAATCATCATCAAAATCCCTACAACTACCACCACGACTGCATCCACCACCGTCATCACCACAGCCACCATCATTGTCATGTTCATCATCATCATCATCATCACCACCACCACTATTATCCCTACCACCACATCATCATGAAACCACAACTGCCATCAACATCATCATCATTATCCCTATCATCTAATTCTATCTGTTTAAATTCACAGGCGTCAGCTTCTGAAATTCAATACCCAAAGGCAATAAAACCTGGCAACAACAGCAACATCAACAACAACAGCTGCAGCAGCTCAGTGGCAAACAGCAACAACAACAACAACAACATGTTCACAGCCCCTGGCGGCCACACCCTCAGTTTTGTCTCCAAGGACAGTCAGTCGGACCATCACCACCACCACCAGCAGCAACAGCAGCAACAGCAACAGCAACAGCAGGCGTTGTCTTCACATTCCAGTTTGCCTTCCTTACAGTCGGCAGTCATGGAAGCAATGATCCTCCCCAGGCCCTCTAGCACTGGCTCGGGATATCAGATAATGGCTGATGCTTTTCAGGTTGTTACCATACTTGTTTATATGCTTGTTTTTATTCACCCTCTGTTGTTTTAATTCACACACTATTGTTTTCATTCACACTCTATTGTTTTCATTCACACTCTATTGTTTTCATTCACACTATTTGTTTTAATTCATTTTATTGTCTTCATTCACACTCTGTTGTTTTTATTCACACTATTGTTTAAATTCATTTTATTGTTTTCATTCACACTCTATTGTTTTCATTCACTCTATTGTTTTAATTCATTATATTGTTTTCATTCACACTCTGTTGTTTTCATTCACACTTTTGTTTTCATTTATTTTATTGTCTTCATTCACACTCTTGTTATTTTCATTCACACACTATTGTTTTCATTCACACTATTGTTTTCATTCACACTCTTGTTGTTTTCATTCACACTCTGTTGGTTTTCCTTCACAATTGTTTTTTTTCATTCACACTGTTTTTTTCATTCACACTCTATTGTTTTCATTCACACTCTATTGTTTTAATTGACACTATTGTTTTCAGTCACACTCTGTTGTTTTAATTCACACTGTGTTGTTTACATTCACATTGTATTGTTTTAATTTACACTATTGTTTACATTCTCACTCTGCTGTTTTCATTGACACTGTTGTTTTCAGTCACACTCTGTTGTTTTCCTTCCCATTTCTTAGTTTTTATTTACACTCTATTGTTTTTATTCACACTCAGTTGTTTTTATTCACACTGTATTGTTTTCATTCACACTATCTTGTTTTCATTCACGCTCTATTGTTTTCATTCACGCTAATGCTAGAGAAGAGCTATTCAACTGTCTGCTCGCAGGCCACATCTGACCTGCGGAAGCCAAGCAAGTGGCCCGTGGTGTATTGTCAGCAAAATTATTTTTATTATCTTTCTTTGCTGTGGCCCTAATATATCATAACGGTTGAACAGGGTTTCTGAAACCTGCCTCTGGGTGATTCTCACCTGAATGGTGGCAGTTTGTGTCACCCACTGTTCGGCATTCAGTGTCATGTGAAAATGTATCTAACACCTGAATGTGTAACATCTAACAGCATAAGCATTAGGACAAAATGAAGAAGAAAGAGAAGGAAAGTTGAAGAAAGTTCTGGTTTCTGCTCAACAGGGCATACTTGAAACAAGTAGCAGCATTAATTCTGCTTTGACTAGAAAGTGCACACCCAAATGTTTTCTCCCGCAGGCACAGTCGAAGATGAAGCTGCAGAGAATGATGTCGGTGGGCACTGCAGAGATGTTGTCTCAGGGCCCAGCAGGAGGCCAGCGGCCGGAGCTGAAACCCTCCCGCAGTGAGGACAAGCCAGACGTACCCAGACAGACATCTCGTGTGAGTCTTTCATGTTGGTTTTTTTTTTAAATGTCTGAAGTGTCATTCAATGTTTAACGCACCTCCAAAACACCCCTCCCCCTCCTTTTTTCTTCTAGTTTCGTTTTTTTCGTTTTCTTCCTTCGCAGTTATCTCAGAAAGCTTGTTGATTCTGGGGCTCCTGGGTGGGGGGGGGGGGGGGGGGGGGGGGGGGGGTATTTGTGAAATGACCAGAAAAAAATGTTATTTGCTTGTTCTTTTTACAGAACTGAGGAACCAACCCTAGTATATATTGGCTGTTTGTGATTTCAGGAGACAATTTTACTTTCACTAGTTTACCATTGCTTTCTGAACAGTCCGCTCTTGATACCACTGTTGAAACCAGCATAATTTGATCTGTTGCCAAATCACTTGCAGCTGGGATCAAACCTGTCACCACATAATTACGAAGTGTGTTCGCAGCACCAGAGCCACAGATAAAACTAAATCTGCTCCTTAATGAGCATGCTAGAGCATAATACACACATCTGGATGACCTCTGATGGTCTGGGTTCAAGCCTGTATAATTGTTTTTGCAAGAGCCAGTAAACAGTGTGGAGACACATATAGATCATTATGGTCTAAGGAGAATGGCACTGCAAGGAGTCAGTAGGGGATCTGGCCAATGCACAACACTCAGGAGAAAGGTGAGACCGATATGCAGTCAGACAGTTACTGGTGTCACTGGAATCGGAACTCTTCGCCTGCTGCTGAAGATGGGGGACAGAGCGCTTATGGGAGTGTCGTGAGTGCTGTGATGTCGATTCTTAATTCAACATGATTCTTTTTTCTTTTTTTTTGCGTTCACTGGCTGTAAACTCTGGCGGAAAGTCCTGATAGTTAGTTTGTCCACCTCTGGACTTTAGTCTTGTTCCAGAACCTGACTGTTGCTTGCACATCCGTTTAACAGATCTGATTTATTTGTATGCAGACTGTTGGTTCTTTACCTCTCAGGCAGATGCACCCTGACTTTGAATGTCATGGGGAGAGCTGCATGCAATATCAAAGGATAGAACGACTTGGCGAGAGTTGGTTAAGGGCCGATGCTGCATTGGGGGTTAAAACTAGGGCTGTACCGAATAGTGATTTTCACTATTCGGCCGAATACGAATAGCTGGACCAACTATTCGGCCGAATATGAATACGAATAGTGAATCATCATCATCAGGTGCTCTGCCGACTGGCATGGACGAGTATGCCTTGCCACAATCTGCTATCTCCTGCAGCATGTATCAGTTCGTGTGCTGACACACCTCCATGCCATGCAACAAGACTGTCAAGTCTCTTCTCTTGGTGTCTTACTCTATCCCTCCTTCTACAGATCTTTCCAGTGGTCACCACAAGTTCCATTTTCACTCATCCTATAACATGGCCGAAAAATGATGACTGTCTCCTTCTGATGTCTGTGATTAGTTGTCTTTGGGCTCCCGCCTCTTTTAAAACCTATTGGTTGCTTTTTTCTGGCTGTCCAATGTATTTTAAGCATTGTTCTGTAAAACCATATCTATCAGGCCTCAAGAAATTGTTTGGCCTGCCTACCGATTGTCCAGTACTCACAGCCATATGTTAAAACTTGGTGTATGTAGCAAGCAAGAAAGCATTAGCTTTAAAAAAAACACACAATCATTCCATGTTGTCAGCATTAAGGCAGCTTCTTGTCTCACTGAAGGTATTTCCAGCTGTGCTAAACAGACGTTCACTTGGTACGCTCGTAGATGGTGCACAAAGTAACGCTTGACAGTATGAACCAAGGTGGAAAATCTTGATATGTTCATTTTACACCAGTCCAGAACCGGTTGTAAGGTAACCACTATTCCTATTCGGCCCGACCGCAACTATTTGGCCGAAAATCGAATAGTTATTTGGTCCCCAATTCGGCCCCAAAGCGAATATTCGGTACAGCCCTAGTTAAAACAAAAGAAGAAGAAGATTAAGTAAAGGACCCTTTACTTGTTTGAGTAAGTAATGGACCCTTTACTTGTATGAGTAAGTAATGGACCCTTTACTTGTATGAGTGAGTAAAGCACCCTTTACTTGTATGAGTAAGTAAAGCACCCTTTACTTGTATGAGTAAGTAATGGATCCTTTACTTGTATGAGTGAGTAATGGACCCTTTACTTGTATGAGTAAGTAAAGGACCCCTTACTTGTATGAGTAAGTAATGGACCCTTTACTTGTATGAGTAAGTAATGGACCCTTTACTTGTATGAGTAAGTAATGGACCCTTTACTTGTATGAGTGAGTAAAGCACCCTTTACTTGTATGAGTAAGTAAAGCACCCTTTACTTGTATGAGTAAGTAATGGATCCTTTACTTGTATGAGTGAGTAATGGACCCTTTACTTGTATGAGTAAGTAAAGGACCCTTTACTTGTATGAGTAAGTAATGGACCCTTTACTTGTATGAGTAAGTAATGGACCCTTTACTTGTATGAGTAAGTAAAGCACCCTTTACTTGTATGAGTGAGTAATGGACCCTTTACTTGTATGAGTAAGTAATGGACCCTTTACTTGTATGAGTAAGTAATGGACCCTTTACACCCCATTGGTACATAGGACATGTGATGTTACACTCTTTTTATAGACTCATCCGCACTTGGTGGAGGATATGGTCGGTATCGTGCTGTCTGCCTTTTCTTCCCAGGAAGTTCCCATTTTAGCCAGATATTGATGTGTTATCATATGATAATTTTGCTGTGACATACTGGTATGGGTTGGTGGCCCTTGTGGTCATCTCACATGATCACAAAAATCAAGGATCAAGTTGGTGTTCTTGTGCCACCTGATCCGTAAAGCCAGGTCATCCAGGTGTTGTAATGTCCCTCCCTTTCCCCGTGGGGTCCAGGACCCCATTGTGGGGGTAAATAGAATAGGCACACTGACTCTGTAACAAGCTTTTTGTTGGAGGTGACCGATTAGGGCTGTTTGCTGTGAAGTTAGGTACGTCTGCCTGAGAGGCAAGAAGCCAACAGTCTGCATACAAATAAGCCAGAGCTGGGACTTGGATACACATACAAAACTCTTTCAGTTTTGGAAGACCAAAGTCAACAAGTAGAATAACAACCAGGTGTGTTGGGCTGAAAGGCATAGATATCACAGCTTAGCTGTAAACCAGAATAGATAATGCCATTCATCCCCCAAAGGGCGAATGCAGGAGAAAAAGACAGTAAGTAAATTTTTCGTGTGTCACTCTCTGGGATAGTGAAGAGTGACAACAATAGACATTAAGAATTATAGTAAACCAATATTTCTAAGTTTTCCCTTTGCCTCTTATGTTCATTAGGTTGAAAAGTTAGGCCAAATGACGATTCATAATATCACAGTGACCCAAGATGACCGGCAACAAATTATCATGTCTAGCAACACACAGACCACACTTGGTCGTCAGGATGGACCGGTCATGGGGAAAATGTCTAGGGCTAAAGGAGTTAGGGGCCAGGTTTGTATCCTCTAATGTTTGTCATGTTATCTTGATTGGTTTTATACTCTTTTATTGAACTTGCGCACAGTGTCTGTTGCTATGGTCAGAACTTAGCTAGTGATTTAAAAACTATTTCCTGATAAGCTGTTTAGCTCAAGTTGTGCACACACACCCGTTGTGGATGACAATGCATTGCGGTGCAATAATATTCACTTAAAATGTGTTTATAGAAAGTTTTTATTTTGAAAGGTGTTAAATTTCATATGCATATACTTGCATGACACCTTGACGTATCAAGTCTCCGTTGTGACTTTTTTTGTACAGAAAAAATATAGGTGAATTTTGTAAAGCAAATTATTTAAGCTGTTGCTCCAGTAAACTATATGGTAATTTGTATTTTTAGTTTTAGTTAATTAATTATTGAATGCATATAAAATAATAGTGTATTTTACAAAATTATGACAATTTGTCAAAATTGATAGTTGGAGTAATTAGAGAGCTTTCTTCTTCTAAGAGTCCATCCCATGTGGCTTTGATAGTCATGTCTATCCACAACCTTCTGTCTCGTGTACTTTCTGTCAGTTCTGACACAGATGATATTCCATGTCATAATGTCAAACTGTCCAGCGTCTCTCTCTCTGTCTCCTCTGCCACTTTTCCACCTTCAGTGTCACGATGTACTCAAGAATTCTCCTTCTCATGACATGACCCAAAGAATGTAGATTATCTCTTTCAGATGTGGACAATTAGTTCTCTTTATTAATTGTTCTTCTTCTTTGCGGCTGTAAACTCTCACAGAAAGTTCTGGTCGTTCGTCTGCTTTTGAACTTAAGTCTTCAGAACCTGAGTTTTATCTGCATATATGTTTTACAGGTCTGGCTTTTTTTAAATGCGGGCTGTTAGTACCACAATTGTCAGGCATATGGAGTTCGACCTCAAAGGTAACACCCCTAATAAGTTAACTCTTACGGCATGCTTGTTAGAAGGCAGTGGATCTGTTCTTGTTTTGCCCAGTGGATCTAAGCTCACTGCAGCATACCAGGAAATGAGTTAGCAGACAGATTTGCTAAAAATGGAACAGAGGAGAAACAACACACCCATTCATTTCATTACCAGAAATCAGAACAATTTTCAAGGGAAAATACAAGGAATTTTGGAGAGAACAAACAGTAAACATTCACAAGACCCCATCAGCAGACTCAACAGAAAGCAGCATACAACATACGAACAGGACACTGCAGGCTCAACTACCATATACATAAAATAAAGATTGTACAGTCCACACAGTGTGACTGTCAAACAGCACCACAGACATCTGAGCACATTCTGCAGACCTGCTTACCACTCTACATACAACCTCCAAAAGACACCTGCATCAAGAGCACAGTGTACAGAGCGAGCTATGGGGAACCATGAAGGACCTGCTGCTAGCAACCAGACAACCCACCTGATGGTCTGATCTGAGCATACAAACCCGAACACAAAGAAGAAGATGTTTTACCCACAGCCAGGACCTGGATTCCCACACACAGAATCTTTATTAATCTGTTGTTGTTTTCTTAAATCTGTCCAGGGTACTCTCATCATCATGGCTAGACAGCTTGAGAATGATTTAAAACAGAAGCCGTTTTTTTTTTCTCTGTAATTTGATAAAGTATTATTGCTTATTTTGTTTTTGAATTTTAAAAAAATTTTAGTTAAGCATCACAATTATTTTCTTTCTTGATGCTAGAATCAACAAATAAGCAACAACAGTGGTGTCAGCTCTCAGCAGATGAGTCAACATCCACAGCAGCAGCAGCAGCAACAACAACAACAGCAGCAGCATCAGCAACAACAACAACAACAGCAGCAGCAGCAGTTTCAGCTGCATCAGCAACACTTGCAAACACCACATGGCCAGTATATCCGATTTGCTGCTGCAACTACTGCTGTACAGGTGCTAACCACTTCTCAGGTGAGAGATTTCTATCTAGAATTGTAATCCCAGGTATTAGTTGACAGTGAGTGCAGGAATAGTAAAAATACTAGAAAATAAGGGACACACTTTAAACAGAAGAAGTAGCTTAGCGGCTAGACTCTCATGTTGCTGGCCAGAAGGTCTTGGGTTTAGATCCACACTGAGATTAATAAGTCTTAAGTTGGCTTTTGCTTCCATGACGACCTAGCCTAAAATGAGTACCACTTCATGTCTGGAAGTAAAGGTGGCCGGCACAATGTTGACCATATCAATCACTAAGTGCCAGTTTTATTTATAAAAATTCCCTGTGTGTGTTCCGGGGCTCTATTGTAGGGAAAACAAGACTAGAACCACTGCTTACCCAAAAGCATGTCGTAAGAGTTGACTGATTGGGAGCTTTCTTCAAAGTCAGAGTGCCCCTGCCTGAGAGGCAAGGAACCAGCAGTCTGAATACAAGTTAGTCAGATCTGTAAAACAGATGCACACGCATCAGGTTCTGGAACAGTACTGCAGTCCGAAAGTGGATGAACAACCAGAACTTTCCGCCAGAGTTTACAGCTGGTGAACACGAAGAAGAAGAAATTTATAAAAATATGAGTTAAACATCATATGCCCGAAATACCACTGTCACAAAGTGGATTTGTAAAAAAGATCTTTTAAAGGATCATTGGTTAAAAAAAAAAAAAAGGGCCTTTTAGTTACTTAACAGGCACAGAAAAACTTGAAGCTAGGTAGATACACGACTTCAGTGATGTGGCTAGGGGCACAGCATTTTTCCCCATGCATGCTTTCTGAGTGATTCCATGATCCTGCCCAAGAAGATACAAGACAAGATGGATTTGAAGAAAATGGTTGGAGTTGCTGATGAAATCTCATTTTTGTGCCTGGACACTCATGGGGAAGAGGGAATGAACAAGCGGATTGGCTTGCTGGCAGGGCCACCGTAGGTACACGAAAAGCAATGGGCCGTTCTAACATTCTCAGTGCTCTCAAGGAGGCAGGTCAAGAAGATGATTCAAATGCCGACATTGAATCAGCAACACTCAAAAGACTATAAAAAAAAAACTCCAGGTCAAAAGAAATGTCGCCAAACATGAACACTATACAGGTAGCCAAAGAAGAATAGTAAACCGACACAGAACTGGTGTTATCAGTTGCCACATGCTGTGCTTATGGACTTGTTTGATGTGCAGTGAGGATAATCTTTCGATTAACTACCTAACATCTTCAGAGTATCGGTTACCGTTGATGAGTAATCCAGGTGTTCTTAAAGAGGCAGACACAAAGTCAGTTTTTACAAGCACCAGAGACAGTCATCATTTTGTGGTCAGGTTATGGGAAGACAGAAACTGGAACACACATAAGGAAAGAGAAAAAGGCGAAACACCACCAGAACATTACTGATAGTCATTTGACATAGCATAGGAGAGGGTGTTAATTCGTTTGTGCTAAAAAAAACTAGGAAAACTTGCCTAAAACATTTTTTCTACAATCTTGTTAAATAGAAATGCATCGTTATTATTCTCTGAAATTCTACTCTAAGAAACTAGTAGAAGAAGAAATCTGGGTGCTTTCTTAATATTTTTTCCCAAACAGGGGAAATCCACTGGTCACAGGACAGTCTAATATTTCAGAGGGTGGTAGATAGGCTGCACTCTCTCGTGGGACTTAGGTAGGTTGGGGTTAGGGCCAGTTCTAGATGTTTTGGGGTCATTAAAAGCATCAGAAAGCCGGGAAACCCAGTCTTACCACCCTCTAAAATGTTGGACTGTCCTGTGATGTCATCTGGGGTAGGATTCTACGAAAGAACGGAAATCTGGAGTCTTGGCCAGTTTGAAAAAAAAAATCCTGGGTGTTGTAATTTATGATACCAAACAGACGGGCAAGCCTGCTAACTATTGCATCATTGCGGCCCTTAGGTCACTAAAAAAATTGGATTTTTCGTGGTCATTACTTTGTGTAAAGACTTTTTGAGCAACCAAAAAAATGAAATATATAGTTTGGATGTAATCATGATTAAATACAAACAGAACAAAGAAATAATTGCTTTCCTTCCCTTTGATCAAGAAAATCAGGTTTTACTGACATAGCCACAGAGAGCAGTGATGATATAAGTTTATTAGGACATCACAGTGACAAGAAAATCAGGTTTTACTGACATAGCCACAGAGAGCAGTGATGACATAAGTTTATTAGGACATCAAAGTGACAAGAAAACAGTATGAACTTCACTGTCTGTTGTAATTCACCCAGCAAGCTGTAAAGTTTGACTTGCACTGATGTTTCTCTTGGCTAAAAGTTTTGCATTGAAAGAACAGAATGGAATAATAGACTCCTGAGCCATATTTGATGAATAAATGGCAAAAAAAGATGAAGATAATGATGGTTGTGGTAGTGGTGCTGGTGTTGATGCCGCTGGTTTTATTTGTGTTGGTGATGATGATGAAGATGGTGTTGGTGATGGTTAAGATAAAGATGATGAATATTATGTGACGATGGTAATGTTGATGTGAATGTTACTTTTGATCCCTACAGATTGTTGTCACAAATGCTAGCAGGATGCCCATGGAGGCGGCAACCACCACATTTGCCATCAGTTCCAGGCCTATTTCCACTCCAGTTCCCATTGCATCCAAACCCCTTCCCTCTGCCACCATGACGGCCTCTGGGGGCGGGGCTAAGCCTGGAGTAACCACCATTCAGCCTGCTCCTCTGCAGCAACAGCAACATCACCACCAGCAGCAACAGCAAGGCTTGAAAAACACTGTTGGCACAATTGTTTTACAAGGCAGCCAATTTGCAGAGTTGGCCGTGGTGAATTCAAACAGGTTTACTGTGCCAGCCACCGTCACTTCAGGTAGTTTAATTAGTACTGACTGTTGTCTGTCAGTCACTTCTCCTCCTCCTTCTTCTTCTTCTATGTGTGTGTGTCTGCATATGTGTGTATGTGTCTGCATGTGTGTGTGTGTCTGCGGGTTTGAGTGTGTGTGTGTCTTTGCGCATATGTGTGTTTATGTCTGTCTGTGCACGTATCAGTGTTTATGTATGTCTGCGTTTGTTTCTGTGGGTGTGTCTGTGTGTTCATGTGTATATTTCTGTATGTGTGTTTGTATGTGTGTGGAATGTGCGTGCATGTGTGGGTAGGTAGGTATGGGTGAATGGTGGTGTGTTTATGTGTGTGTGTAAAGAAAAGTGCTTGTCTATATATGCATGTTTAACTGAGTGGGTAGGCGTGTGTGTGCATGCATTTTACCACCCATGCCTTTTTTGTTCTCTTGATATTCATAATATGCATATTATCATAGGAATATAACAAGCTTATTGATAAAATACAACTGTAGTGTCAAAGACGGGAGTTTGGAAGGGCCAAATGTAAGACGGGCCTGGGCCTGCTTGCCCAATTTGTGACCCTTTGAAAATAAAGTTTGCTCATTCGTTCCACTACTACTCCTACTTCATTTGATTCGTGTTTTTAAAAGGGAGTGGGTGCAAAGTTTTTCTTCCTGCTGTTTCTGATTTGCTTGATAATTTGATCCTAATCTTTTTAAAAGTTTGGGAATCATTGAAAATTACTCTTTTACTTGGGAATCAGTGTAACTTGATTCCCTAACTTGAGAATCAGTGTAACTCGATTCTATAACTTGAGAATCAGTGTAACTCGATTCTATAACTTGAGAATCAGTGTAACTCGATTCTATAACTTGAGAATCAGTGTAACTCGATTCCATAACTTGAGAATCAGTGTAACTCGATTCTATAACTTGAGAATCAGTGTAACTCGATTCTATAACTTGAGAATCAGTGTAACTCGATTCTATAACTTGAGAATCAGTGTAACTCGATTCTATAACTTGAGAATCAGTGTAACTCGATTCTATAACTTGAGAATCAGTGTAACTCGATTCTATAACTTGAGAATCAGTGTAACTCGATTCTATAACTTGAGAATCAGTGTAACTCGATTCTATAACTTGAGAATCAGTGTAACTCGATTCTATAACTTGAGAATCAGTGTA
The DNA here is from genome assembly GCA_905116865.2 of Candidula unifasciata. Taxonomy (NCBI): domain Eukaryota; kingdom Metazoa; phylum Mollusca; class Gastropoda; order Stylommatophora; family Geomitridae; genus Candidula; species Candidula unifasciata. Next base: position 193,984 of record CAJHNH020000202.1, on the reverse strand, counting down.
ACTCGATTCTATAACTTGAGAATCAGTGTAACTCGATTCTATAACTTGAGAATCAGTGTAACTCGATTCTATAACTTGAGAATCAGTGTAACTCGATTCTATAACTTGAGAATCAGTGTTCTCGTATTCTGGGAGGTCATTGTAATTCTGTTTCTGACTTGGACACAAATGTGACTGTTCTCTAACTTGGTATTTATGTGGCTCCGTTCAACAACTTGGGGATCATTGTTACTTCATTGTCTAAGTGTAGGAATATTGTCCTTTCATCACTAACTTTTGTATCATGATTCCATTGTCTTGCTTTGGGGTCTTTGTGGCCTCATTGACTAAGTTGAAGATCATTGTGATCTGTCATCTAACTTTAGGATTATTATGACTATTCTGTAACATGGGGGTAATTGTGACTCTATTCTCTAAATGGGGATCATTGTGACCCCATTCTTTAAACTGGGAATCATTGCAACTCTATCCTCTAAACTGGGGATCATTGTGACTCTGTCAGCTAACTGGGTGATCATTGTGACTTTGTCATCTAACTGGGTGATCATTGTGACTTTGTCATCTAACTGGGTGATCATTGTGACTGTCATCTAACTTGGGGATCATTGTGACTGTCATCTAACTTGAGGATCATTGTGACTTTGTCATCTAACTTGGGGATCATTGTGACTTTGTCAGCTAACTTTGGGATCATTGTGACTGTCATCTAACTTGGGGATCATTGTGACTCTCTCAGCTAACTTGGAAATCAGCTAACTTGGGGATCATTGTGACTCTGCCAGCTAACTTGTGGATCATTGTGACTCTGTCAGCTAACTTGGAAATTATTGTGACTTGATCAGCTAATTGCTGACCATTGTGACTTTGTTAGGTAACTTGGGGATCATTGTAACTTGATCAGCTAATTGGGGAATCATTGTGACTCCATCATTGAACTTGGGGATCATTGTGACTTTATCAGCTAATTGGGGAATCATTGTGACTCCATCATTGAACTTGGGGATCATTGTGACTCCATCATCTAACTTGGGGATCATATGACTCCATCCATTAACTTGAAACCCATACAGTGTAACTTGAGGGGGCCATATAGGCTTGACCCAGCACCTCTTACAATAAAGTTACAATAAGGACAGTATGTTTGCAGTGTTGTGTTTCTGTTCTTCCATACCCCCAGACTGATGATTTGTTTACAACTTCCAGGCTTTATGACAGCCACATTGAGGAACATGGCTCCACCACAGCACATGACAGCGGCCCACCATCTCCAGCAGTCATCGCAGCAGCATCAGCAACCGCAGGTCCAGGTAAGCGTCACTTTGAGATGGGACCCTGTGGGTTCTAGGACCCCATTTTTACGTATGGGTTGGGGGGAGGGGTGGGTGTCAACTCAGATCACTTTCAGATGTCACTAACCCACTATTCCCCAGTAGGTGCTTATAGATCAGCTGCGGCTGCTCCTCTGTGCAATGAGCTACTTGATGATAAAGTGGAATTGGTTGAGGCTCCCTGTGATCAAATGGACAATGCAATAGAACAGACAGAAACTCCATACATTGAAAGACTATTTCAGTAAAGGAAAAAGTGAGAGGAAGGGGGGGGGGGGGGGAGTAGAGATTCTGGAAGATATTCAACACTGAGGGGGAAACATAGGCAGACTTTTAGTGAGGTTGCCATTGGTACTATTAGCATATCGACTCTTTCTTGACTTCTGAAGAAGTGGACGGAGCACATGTGGGAATCTCCCAGGCGCAGTAATGTCATTTCTTGATTCATTCATTTATTGTGGGAATAGAGTATAAACAGTTTAAAGTTGTTTTAGACCAGACAATTCATTTCTGGCCTGAAGGTCTTGAATTCTTCTTCTTCTTTGCGTTCGGTTTCAAATGCTCAGATCAGACCATCAGGTGGGTTGCCTCTATGAACTCGCATGTCAGCTGCAAGTCCTGCATGGTTCCCCATAGCTTGCTCTGCACACTTTGCTCTTGAGGCCAGGTGTCTTTTCGAAGTTGCAGGTAGAGTGGGCAGGTCTGCAAAATGTGCTCAGGTGTTTGGGGTCCTGTTTGACAGGCACACTGCGGGGACTGTACAATCTTTATTTTATACATGTGGTAGTTGAGCCTGCAGTGTCCTGTTTGTAGACGGAAAATTGTTGTATGTTGCTTTCTGTTGAGTCTGCTGATGGGGTCTTGTGGATGTTTACTGTTAGTTTGTTCTCTCCACAATCCCTTGTATTGTCCTTTGATAAGTGTTCTGATTTCTGGTAATGACAATGAATGGGCGTGTTGTTTCTGGTCTTGAATTCAAATCCCCATCATTGCGGATTGTTTTCAAAATTCACCTCGACTCCCATGTGGACCCAGCCAAAAATGGATGCCTTTTACATAGTCCTGGGTAGTAAAGGCGGACAGCAGGATGTTGACCCACCACTCTTAAGGTGTTTGATTGGCATATAAAAATATAGGTCACATCATATTCCAAAGTGCCTGTTTGTAAACGGATCCTTTAAAAAGTACATATGCCTGGGACTGAAAAGTTAAGGAAGAAATATTTACAGATGAATGGGTGAAACTTTCCATGGTGAAGTGGTCAAGCCATTTACCTTGCTCTCTAAAGGTCATGGGTTTGTTTCGTGAACTGTATAATTTGGTTCATGAAATACCTGATGGATCGTCATTGGAGTTGCAGAGTTCGTGCTTTGTATGTTGCTTCCAGCAGGTGGCTAGCCACACTGTAGAGAGAGACCCAGCCAGTTGAGATAATCTTGTGCAAAGAAGTCCATCTTTTTGACTTCAGACTTATCCACATGTGGGTAGCCGGGGCTACTTCTTGTGGTAGATCCCAGCAAACAAATCAGCCAGCTCTGTAAAACGAATGTGCAAGCGCAACTCAAGTCTGAAACAAGACCAGAGTTCAGAAGTGGACGAAAAACTATAACTTTTCACCAAAGTTTACAGCTGGTGAGTGCTAAGAAGAAGGCTTTAGACTTTAAACTTTGGATGAATTAACTCCTGTTCAGATATGCTCAGACCTATCACATGTTTGCATGCTTTATTAATATCCTACCCTAAACAGGGGAAATCCACAGGTCACGGGACAGTATAATATTTCAGGGATTGGTAGATAGGCTGCATGCAGTCATGGGACCTAGGCTGCATGCAGTCATGGGACCTAGGCTGCATACAGTCGTATGACCTAGGCTGCACTTTCTCATGGTACATAGGTGGGTTAGGGTTAAGGCCAGTTCTAGATGTTTTGGGGTTGTTAAAAGCATCAGAAAACAGGGAAACCCAGTCTTACCATCCTCTAAAATGTTGGACTGTCCTGTGACGTCATCTGGGGTAGGATATTAATAAAGAACCAATGTTTATTCAACAGCAGACCCTGTTGCTGAACAACCTGGTCCTCAAAGCCACACCATCAACACTGTCCCAGGGCCTGGCACAGCCGCAGAGTATACAAACACTCAGCTTCTCTTCACAGCAGCCCACTCATGTTAGGTAAGTGTCTCCATCTTCTGGTTATTGGGCTCTAGGTTGAGGTTCCAGCTTCACCGCAGATGGGTTAAAGTGTCTCCATCTTCTGGTTATTGGGCTGTAGGTTGAAGTTCCAGCTTCACCGCAGATGGGTTAAAGTGTCTACATCTTCTGGTTATTGGGCTGTAGGTTGAGGTTCCAGCTTCACGGCAGATGGGTTAAAGTGTCTACATCTTCTGGTTATCGGGCTGTCGGTTGAAGTTCCAGCTTCACGGCAGATGGGTTAAAGTGTCTCCATCTTCTGGTTATTGGGCTGTAGGTTGAGGTTCCAGCTTCACGGCAGATGGGTTAAAGTGTCTACATCTTCTGGTTATCGGGCTGTAGGTTGAGGTTCCAGCTTCACGGCAGATGGGTTAAAGTGTCTCCATCTTCTGGTTATTGGGCTGTAGGTTGAGGTTCCAGCTTCTCCGCAGATGGGTTAAAGTGTCTCCATCTTCTGGTTATTGGGCTGTAGGTTGAAGTTCCAGCTTCACCGCAGATGGGTTAAAGTGTCTACATCTTCTGGTTATCGGGCTGTAGGTTGAGGTTCCAGCTTCACGGCAGATGGGTTAAAGTGTCTACAACTTCTGGTTATTGGGCTCTAGGTTGAGGTTCCAGCTTCACGGCAGATGGGTTAAAGTGTCTCCATCTTCTGGTTATTGGGCTGTAGGTTGAAGTTCCAGCTTCACCGCAGATGGGTTAAAGTGTCTACATCTTCTGGTTATCGGGCTGTAGGATGAGGTTCCAGCTTCACGGCAGATGGGTTAAAGTGTCTACATCTTCTGGTTATCGGGCTGTAGGTTGAAGTTCCAGCTTCACCGCAGAAAGGTTAAAGCGTCTACAACTTCTGGTTATTGGGCTGTAGGTGGAGGTTTCAGCTTCACCGCAGATGGGTTAAAGTGTCTACAACTTCTGGTTATTGGGCTGTAGGTGGAGGTTTCAGCTTCACCGCAGATGGGTTAAAGTGTCTACATCTTGTAGTTATCAGGCTGTAGATTGAAGTTGCAGCTTCACCGCAGATGGGTTAAAGTGTCTCCATCTTCTGGTTATCAGGCTGTCGTTTGAGGTTCCAGCTTCATGGCAGATGGGTTAAAGTGTCTCCATCTTCTGGTTATCGGGCTGTAGTTTGAGGTTCCAGCTTCACCGCAGATGGGTTACTCTGTGATTGATCTGCTCCTTCCCCATTGGATTCGGAGGGGGGAAAGAATAGACCTAAGAGGGAACAGAGAGAAAAGAATAGACCTAAGAAAGAAGAGAGGGAAAAGAATAGACCTAAGAGAGAAGAGAGGGAAAAGAATAGACCTAAGAGAGAAGAGAGGGAAAAGAATAGACCTAAGAGAGAAGAGAGGGAAAAGAATAGACCAATAATCCCCCCAATAAGCATGTTGTAAATGTAGCTGATTAAGGGTATTCTATTCGAAGTGCCTCTGCCTGACTGAGAGGCGTGGAACCAACAGTCTGCATTAATAAAAATAAGCCAGATCTGTAAAATGGGTGTACATGCAAAACTTCTGGAACAAGATTAAATTTAAGAAATAGACAAACAGCCAAAACTTTAACAGCCGGTCAACTCAAGAAGAAGCTGTGCTCCTATGCTAGTAAAAAACCACACAAAATTTGCATCCCTGTCCTCACAGCCACCATTCTCATTTTCAGACACCGGCATTACAGGGAGGTTTTGCATTTTGCCGTAGTTTTTAGGTTCGGCTGTGACACCTTTCTGGCCTTCTTGGCCCAGCACCTCTGACTCTAGCATGCTTTTTTTTTTTATTAGGATGAGCTCCCTTAGATGGATTGCTGTCCCCAGCTAGCAAAATTTATCTACTCGGCAAAGATAGTATTTACAGTGGTGAGGCCATCTTCCCTACGCTTCAACCCCCAATTTGAAAATAAAGCGGTTGGGAATACTTACAGCTATCCACTGCTATTGTTGGGATAAAAAATGTTACACACACACACATGCATGCGCGCGTGCTTGTTTAACTGCTGTCACTCACTTACATTCGCACACACTCGGTTCTAGGTTTTTAGGTGTTTTTTCTGTTATTGTATCACACACACACACCCCTGTGTCTCCCACACAGGTACATCTTGCCTTCTTTACAAGTCCAGCCAGTGCAGGGAAGTAAGGTCCTTCAGATGGCATTGCCAGGTAGCACGGTCCAGCCTGGCAATTTTCTCACCGTGACAAGCACTGCTGCATCTGGCCAGGCTAGCCCGGTTCCTCCAGGGAAGATACAGTTTCGTACAGTGGTCTCGTCGGCACCCAGTTCCCAACAGGTAAGCTTCGACATTTCAGGAATATGTTAGTTTTTTGTTATTGTTGTTTTTTTTTTCAAACTTTTCAGTGCTAGCAGGGGCTGCTTTAACTCATTATATCTTAATACTATTTTTGTAACTGATTTCAGTGTTTGATGAAATCAACATAGAAATCATTATAACTACACAAAGAGACGAGAAGAATTAACTCTTTCAGCACCAACCAACGTACCATATGTTACTTGATCATTCAAGAGATAATTTCTTCTTCTCGTTCACCAGCTGTAAACTGTAGTGGAAAGTTCTGGTTGTTCATCCATTTCTGGACGTAGTCTTGTTATAGAACTTTTGAATTTGAATGTTTCGCATGCATATGTATAGTTGGCTCCTGGCCTCTCAGGTAGATGCACTCTGACTTCAAAGGAAACACTCCTAATTAGTTGTCTTTTATGACATGCTTGTAGGTGGGGGGGGGGGGGTGGGGGGGGGGGGCAGTGCAACCCCAGAATCCACTTGATTTGATGCTATTGCTGTCTTTTATCACACACGGATTTTATATTAACTTTATAACGGAGAATAACTACAAAGAAAACTAAGATCATGACAAGCAGTCCAAACCAACAACCAGTGATCATAAATAACCAAACTCTTGAAAATGTAGAACATTTCTCATATCTTGGCAGTGTGGTGTCCGTGCTGGAAGGGACCGAAGAGGACATAACAGTCACGTCTGAACAAAGCTAGAGCTGCTTTTGCAAGGATGAGGCAAATTTGGAAATCCAACAGTTACTGCAGAGGAACGAAACTCCGACTCTACAAGAGCATCATTTTGCCAGTTCTTCTTTATGGAGCGGAATGCTGGAGTTATCAAAATTTTCTGGCCAGATACATTCTCAAATACTAAACTACTTCAAGTCACAAACCAAGAAACTTTAGACAGTATGATAACCAAGAGAAGATGGAAAAGGCTTGGCCACGTTATGAGAATGAATCCTGATATACCCGCCAAAACAGCTCTCCCATGGACACCAGAGGGAAAGAGAAAACAGGGGCGCCCAAAAACAACATGGAGATGAACGATGGAAAGTGACCTGAGTGCGGCATCTTTGACATGGAAAACTGCATTGAAGATTGCACAGGACAGGAAAGCATGGAAAGTCCTCTCTGAAGCCTCATGTGCCACTAGGCCTAATGAGAACTGATGATGATGATCATCTTCTTCTGTGTTTGCCCTCAAATCTTTCGGTCCCAAGCAATGCATAGTGTGTGATGCGATTACCCTTGTGAGTAACCGCTAATAAATAATGTGTTTTTGTTTACATTTTACCTATGGTCAAACCATGCTGAGGAAATCTGGCTATGCAAGTGGCCACTCCACTGTGTTTAATATTTGTTCAGCATTCATAATTTTTGTTCCACTTGGGGATTTGCTGACACATAACTAGTACTAAAGGTGTTAACTCTTTGAGTCCTAGGGGGTTTAGCATCACAGACCCAAGGAGTAGTGAATAGAGACATAAAATCGGCGCATCATGCGTTCATTGGGCTTCTAGGTAGGAACCTGTAAACGTATGATGCGTTCCTTGGGACTCAGAAGAGTTAAGAGGGTGATTGGCACATTGTGTTAGGTCTACATAATTTCAACATCATATTCTTTTAACAGCAAGCAGTAGTCAAAGCAGCTGTTTTCTGTCTTTCTTCTGTTCTATTTTCTCTTAAGGGGGGAATGTAACAGGGCTGGCAAGCCCATTTCTGAACTCTTTCTGTCTAAAGCAGTGCCTAATGTACAGTTGATTATTCCAAGTGTGTCCCAACCATCTCATCTTGTGTTGTCACACATTTTATAAATGCTTATTATAATTTATCTTTGTTTATAGTTAATCTATTCTGATTTCCCCTAGTATTGGGTGAGGCTTTTGCTGTTGTTACTTAATGGCTTATCCTTGTGTATTCCAAAAATGTGTATTCTGACTGTTAATGCGTTGATCACACCTACACTAGTGAAAACTTTGGTTCTATTTATAATCCTTCTACGCAATGTAGCAGTTTGCTTTCTTGGAACTGATTAAAGAAAAATTAAGGTTTTCATTGGAGTTAATAGATACAACAAAATATTTTGTTGTGTCTCCAGGTTGCCATGTTGGTGCAGTCTCCGGCCACCTTCACTTCTGGAGGCACGGAACAAGTGCAGATTCCTGCTGGGGCATTTGTTCAGCCAATAGTTTGTCTTTCTGTAGCCACTCCCCAGAACATTCCAAGTCTCCAGGCAACACCCACTAGCATCGTCACTCAGGCAACAGCCATTGTACAGGGAGGCATGAGGTCCCACCAGCAGCATGTACTTCTGCCAACCACACAGAAGTGAGTTTATTAAATATCTCGTTATCTTTGTATATGGGGATCCGCACAAGCCCAGCTGGCACCATGTATTTCTGCCAACCACACAGAAATGAATTTATTAAGCATCTTGTCCTTTGGGTATATGGGGAGTCTCAGAGGCCAAACTGGCAGCATGCACTTCTGCCAACCACATAGAAGCAAGTTTATTAAACATCTTTTCCTCTGGGTATATGGGAAGTAGCAGGGGCTCGACGCCTAGATGCTTGCCTCTTGTTCTGAAGGTCACGGATGGATCAGTCACCTGATGGCAAATGAAGCGCATGGGTGTTCAATATGAGCACACCGGGAAAAACCATGAAGGAGATGGCTGCAACAAGATCAGTGACATGGCTGGGTAGTCGAGAAGTGACATATGCGTGCATACTGACTGATTCAGCGAATGTGCACAAGAAAATCTAGGTGGGTTTCATCAGACAAGAATGGATTCTCTCATTAAATACATCACCAATAACTTGCGTAACCTTTATCCCTGGGCTGGGTGTGCGGGTGTTCAAGGCAATGAACACGCAAATTATCTGGCAGAAAAGGTGGTTACCGCAACTGGCTCAGCACTGGATAGGATGGTGTAATTAATGTAATCAAGCTGCATATCGCAGAGAAGATCTCGACAACAAGCAGGACTTAGAATCCTTGTTCAGACTGTGTGTGGTGGTGGGGGGAGGGGGGGGGGGTGTTAATTGCAGCCAGACATGTAGTTTTCACCATGAGCCCAACAAATTCAGTTAATCAATACAGAATGGGCAGGATCAGTCGTTTCACCTTGTGGAGCTACTGAGAAGGAGATCAGAGAGACTATGAATGTGTCCCGAGTGCTGTGAGAATAGTCCTCACTAATTTGGGAGTCTCTGATGTTTTCTTGAAAATTGATCTTCGTCCATATTGATCCAGCCTGAAATAGGTACCAGCTAATTGAAGTGTCTTGGGAAGTAAAAGCTCTGGTGTGATGTTAACCACATCACACATCAAGTATTGACTGGTCTGTTGATTAGACCAACATCATGTGCCAGATGCACCAACCACATCACACATCAAGTATTGACTGGTCTGTTGATTAGACCAACATCATGTGCCAGATGCACCACCGGAGTTAACCACATCACACATCAAGTATTGACTAGTCTGTTGATTAGACCAACATCATGTGCCAGATGCACCACCGGAGTTTTAAAAAAAGTGCTTTGCTGTTACTTTCTGTACATGACTGTTATCGTTACTTTCTGTACATGGCTGTTACATTTTGTTTTTGTACATGGCTGTTACATTTACTTTCTGTACATGGCTGTTACATTTTGTTTCTGTACATGGCTGTTACATTTACTTTCTGTACATGGCTGTTACATTTACTTTCTGTACATGGCTGTTATCATTACTTTCTGTACATGGCTGTTATATTTACTTTCTGTACATGGCTGTTACATTTACTTTCTGTGCATGGCTGGTACATTTACTTTCTGTACATGGCTGGTACATTTACTTTATGTACAGGGCTGTTACATTTACTTTATGTACATGGCTGTTACATTTACTTTATGTACATGGCTGTTACATTTACTTTATGTACATGGCTGTTACATTTACTTTATGTACAGGGCTGTTACTGATACTTTGTGTACACGGCTGTTACTGATACTTTGTTTACATGGCTGTTATAGTTACTTTATGTACAGGGCTGTTACTGTTACTTTCTGTTCACAACTTACTTTCTGTACATGGCTGTTACTGTTACTTTCTGTACACGGCTGTTACTGTTACTTTCTGCTCACAACATACTTTCTGTACACGGCTGTTACTTTCTGTACACGGCTGTGACTGTTACTTTCTGTACACGGCTGTTACTGTTACTTTCTGTACATGGCTAATTTCTGGAAAAACTAGTGCAGTGAGTTCACTGGAATGTGTTCTTGTGTGGTTCTTGAAGAAGTAGATTTGTGAGATTGTGTACAACCTCTGCTGCACACAAATAAGCCAGTAAAACGGATGTACACGCAAAACTCTGGTCCTGGTAGGAAGCCAAAGTCCAAATGGAAGAACGGCCAAGACTTTCTGCTAGAATTCACAGCCAGCAAACAGAAAGAAAGTGAACAGCCTCTGACTGTCTCTGTCTTACTGTCTGTACATTTATCTGTCTTGTCTTATCTTTTCCGACCGCGTAAAACATGGATCGACAACATTAAAGACACTCTACGTCTTTGTGGCATGACAGTAGCCAGTGGCAGCCAACGTGCACTGGATTGCAAATTATTCCTCCCCACGATGCTTAACGGCAGAAGTGGTTTATGATGATGATGATGTCTTATCTGTTTGTGCTTTTTCCTAAAGAACTAGAGCCTGTGATTTCAGTTAAGTTTCTTTATATTAAATTTGGCAGGTTCTTGAAGAAATAGGTTTGTGAAGCTCTGTATATGGCATTCTCTTGAGGAACTAAGTCTGGGAGGGCAATAAAGTTTACTCATAGTTTTGTTGCAGTCCTTTGTCTCATCACAGTATTATAAATAATCATGGATTCTTTTTTCATGTAGACAAGTGTGAATATATAGCTACCAGTCACTTCATCAAACATACTAGATTCTGTTGTTGTACTTGTGTGTGTGTTTTCTACTGCAGAATCCAAACAGCCATGAGCTTGACTTCTGGAGGCAAAGGAGACACTCTGCAAAAAGTTCACTATATACCTGCATATGTCAGTCCTGTACAGCCTGGTAATACAATTTTAACTCTTTAACTGTTGGTTTGATAAAAATGTGATTGTTACTGTGACTGCCATGAGGTGTTGTCGGTGCCAGACTCGAACAGTAATTAAAAATAAGCTGTGACTCTTACACTTTGTTCAGATACAACAAAATTATCAGTGTTTTATAGACGAGATGTGCAGCTTTGCACCAATTTTGATCCTGTGTGGCCCAGTCTCTTTCAATCGCTTGATAAGAGCATCACATAAAGCGTGAACTCTTCAGCTCTAGTGATGATTCCCATGGATATCTGGTAAATCTGCACTCCTGAACGCAATGGCACAAACTGAAACTGAACAGTGGCCTTTCAAATCACATTGCAAAAGGGTTGACCACTTTGCCACTGAGGTCATTACACAAAAAAAGAAAAAAGAATGTTTTAAATTTAGAAAGTTACAGTTGACATGACAGGCATGTTCTGTTAAAGACCATGTTAAATTTGCCACAGAGCATTCTTTTTAATTCAGTATTATGGAATTAGGTGGAGAATTTAAGAAGTGCGAAGCAACAACTGCAATGTGAAAATTGAAGAAGTGCGAAGCAACATGTGCAATGTGAAAATTGAAGAAGTGAGAAGCAACAACTGCAGTGACTCTCTTTACCCCCAGTCTCTTGGCTCTTGTCATTTACAGACTTCTCACATACTAACATACGCTTCAACATGTTGAATTAATGAACAAAACGAACAGCTGATGTCAATATTTTTTTGTTCATACAGCTGTCTCCCAGCCAGTGCACACAGAGGAAACTGTCTAGGCAAAGATAGTTCGGCCTCTGATAGCAATATATCAATATTACCTTCATAGTGAAACACACATAGACATTACCACAGCAACAGCTTGACAGTGACAACCTTCCAAGTTGAAACAGTCACACACATGTCCAGCCTTGATCAAACAAGTCAGGCCAAACGTGTAGCCAAGTTTTGTCTCAGACTTCACAGCCAAATCTGATTCAGTCATTCACTTGTAACTCGATTCATTCATTCCACAAGCACTTTCTCCATACCGTCAGACACACCATTCCTGGATTCCAAAACAAGACTGATCATTCCCAATCATTCCTGACTTTAGTAACCTTTCAATCATTCAACTCGCGTATTACATGATCTATTTCAATTTTCATGCTCTCGTCAGTCCACACACTTCGCCTCACAGTCATGATTCATCTTTTTTTTAAAATAGAGTTCTTGGGGGAAAATGTTAACACCTAATTCAAAAGTCACACTTTATTAATAACCTATTTTTCAGGACAACTGCTGGTTCAATCCCCACATCCCATCTCATCCCCTAACCTGGTAATGAGTCAGGCGACAAGTAGTACAGCAGCTAGCCAGGTACATTTTACCAGCGGGACACTGACTGGACCACATTTGCATGCTGTATCTACATCTGGAGGCGTGCCCACGACACAGCTACAGATTGCACCCAAGCCTGTGCATGGTATGACGAGTGTGCAGTCAGTACCTCAGACAGCGAACACCAAAATGTACCCAGGTATAGTCACATAGACTCTGTGTTGTCAGTGAAGATTGTATTTTATGCCCCGTAGATAAGTTCTCATACAGTCAGTGAAGATTCTACTTGCAGTTTCAGTGAAGATTGTATTTCATGCCCCGTAGATTAGTTCTCATACAGTCAGTGAAGATTCTACTTGCAGTTTCAGTGAAGATTGTATTTCATGCCCCGTAGATTAGTTCTCATACAGTCAGTGAAGATTCTACTTGCAGTTTCAGTGAAGATTGTATTTCATGCCCCGTAGATTAGTTCTCATACAGTCAGTGAAGATTCTACTTGCAGTTTCAGTGAAGATTGTATTTCTAGTATGTATCACAAAGAGTAGGCCTCATGTTGTCGGTGAAGATTGTATTTTACGTCTCATAGACTAGGACACATGAAGTCGGTGAAGATTGTATTTTCCACTCTGTAGACTGGGGCACATGTAGTCATTGAAGATTGTATTTTCCACTCTGTAGACTGGGGCACATGTAGTCATTGAAGATTGTATTTTACACTCTGTAGACTGGGGCACATGTAGTCAGTGAAGATTGTATTTTCCACTCTGTAGACTGGGGCACATGTAGTCAGTGAAGATTGTATTTTCCACTCTGTAGACTGGGGCACATGTAGTCATTGAAGATTGTATTTTACACTCTGTAGACTGGGGCACATGTAGTCAGTAAAGATTGTATTTTACACTCTGTAGACTGGGGCACATGTAGTCAGTGAAGATTGTATTTTCCACTCTGTAGACAGAGGCACATGTAGTCAGTGAAGATTGTATATTCCACTCTGTAGACTGGGGCACATGTAGTCAGTGAAGATTGTATTTTATGCCCCGTAGACTAGGGCACAGGTAGTCAGTGAAGCTATTTAAATCCTATCCTGATAAAGGAAAGTGGATCATGGACATCTGGAGTAAAAAAAAAAATTTTGGAAGCTGCAGAGATGTGATTTTATATAGACAAAAGATGAAAATACCCTGGACAGATAAAAAGAGTAATGAAGATGAAAGAAATTAATTCACAATGAGAACTGATTGCCCACATCAGAGACAATCTATATTCTTTGATCATCTCATGATAAGGAGAACAGTGGAGCACATTATGAAAGTAGGAAATTTGGGAGGGGAATGAACAAACTTTATTTTCAAAGGGTTACAAATTGGGCACGTAGGCCCTGTCTGAGAAGAGAGACAGACAGAGAGAAGATGCAGGACAGTTTGTCATCATGGCATGGAAGATCATTTGTGTCAAGAGTTGATTGAATGTACACAAGACAGAAGGTTGTGGGAAGACAGGACTACCAAAGCCACACAGCATGGACTTTAAGAAGTAGTAGTAGACTAGTTCTTATGTGATCAGTGTGGATAGTATTTGTATTTTATACCATATAGTCCAGTTCTGGTGTAATCTGTGAAGACTGTATTTGTTCCTGTCTGGTAGGCTCCACCATCAAAGCAAACACCATGTCTGTGCCAGTGGAAGGCAAAGCAGCAGAGATTGGTTACATCAGCAGCTCCAACTTTCACACAAAATCTAACCGGGTCAAGGCAACAACTGCTCATGTTCCTGTAGCCACAGAGTGCATGAAAACACCACTCTCTCAGTGTAAGAACTAAGCTGCTTTTTTTGGTGTGTGTTATTTTTAAATATACTAAGGATGTACACCAGCTGCTAACTCCAGCGGAAAGTTCTGGCTGTTTATCCACTTCTGGACCGTAGTCTCGCTCCAGAACTTGAGTGTTGCATGCACATCTATTTTACAAATCAGGCTTTTTTATATGCAGATTGTTGGTTCCTTGATTCTCAAGCAGATGCATTGTGGCTTGGAAAGAAACCACGAATAAGTAGACTGACATTATTCTTGTCAGGGAGACAGTGAGTCTATTCACATTTTCCCCATAATTGAGTGGAACACACATGGGAAAATAATTAAACAGAGGGGGAACCCTTGAGACGGTAGGAATATTATGCATGTAATAAACAGATAATGTATTGATTGGCACTTATAGAAAGAAGTCGAAAGATAGAAGTACACACTAGACAACATAAAAATCTCACATGCTATAATTACTGTGCCGGGTATTCAAACCTGTCACCTCTAAATGGGGTGCCTCACTATGGAAACAAGTAGACTAAGAACATAGCCAACTAGGCACCCCTGAAAAAAGGCGTCTTCTTTGCCATATCTATCGTACAGCTTGAAATCCACAGCTATGGAATACGGACAGAATTCATCTCAAACCATTGAAATGCCCCATAGGTTACATAAGTTTAAATTAACCAAGCATCTGTCGAATAACAAACACAGCAACAGTTTACAAACACAGCAGACTGTAATGCTTTGTCTAGAAAAGACAAATATTAGAATATTAAAAGGCCCCTTTGCTTTTTTTTAAATCAAAGGTTTACAGGTAGTGATTGAAAAAAAATCTATGTTGCTGACCCCTTTTCACATTAGTCCTCTATCAACCTAGACTCATTTTTTTTTTTTTGGGTAGACTGATCCATTCAAGTACCATCCTGGTCTGTACTTGGGACCAGTCAGGGGTCCCCAATACAACCTTATGCTTGAACAAGATTTGCCGGGATCTTTTACAGAGTATGTTCGTCCTTAAAGTTTTAATCCAGCAGTTGTAGAAGAAACAAAACTGCAACAACTATAAACTAATCTACACTCTGTGAGTGATCTGGTCAGCATTCTGCCGGCCACCTTTACTTCCTAGGACACACTTCTGGTACCTATTTTAGGCTGAGTGGACCTTGGACAAAATCTGCCCGATGAACATTTGAACCTGTGGCCTTTGGATTGTCAGACAAGTATGTAGACTCTATATTAATGCTCAGAGGTTGTGAGGAAAGACTTTTCAGAAGATTGTGTGGTTCACATGAGAAGATAGAATCATCAATTCTGGATTACAACAAATGACAGAATTAGATGTAAATTTAGAAATCACAAAACCTTACCGGCAATACTGCATAAGGGACACTAGGAATTCTGTGGTAACCAGCCAGTCACCATTTTCTGAATGTGCAGTTTACAACACAAGTCCCTGGGAGCACAAACAATAAGTAGCCCTCATGAAATTCACAGCTCACAGTGTCGCACCATGCATTCAACTCAGTAGCTAGCGATAAGGATTTTGCCTTTATCTGATTTGTTGTCTCTACCATTTTCCCCTTTGGGGATTGAAACACCAACCTTCCACCGGATTATTAGGCTGAAGAGTGGCCGTTATGTGGAGGTGAGGTAGGCTTGAGCAGAAGAGCCTATTACGAGGCATCAACAGTCTTGTATTGTGCATCATTGCTCCACTGACAATGTTATGAAAGTACAGATTCTCTCAAACCTCTTCAGAACTTATGTAGTAAACTGTAGTGCTTGGAGATGGCTGTAGTAGTTTTGCAGTTATTGATAAACATCGCATTCTCATTGCCGGACTTGAAAAAAAAAAAAAAAAAAAAATCACTTTAGCTCCAAGGTTGACCCAGCGTTAAATGGATACCAGTTAAAAATCCTGGGACGTAAAGGCGGCTGGCCTGAAATTGACCCTATCACCCAGCGAATTCTGATTGGTCTATAAAATACAGGTCTAGCCCTATACACCCTGTAGACCTGATGGAGTGGAAAAGGGTCCTTGACTTACTTACACATTCACGTGTCTTCTCTTACTCAGCCCCTAGAGGTCATGTGAACAGCTCCCCCATGGCTAGTCCTGCCTCCACCCCAGCACCCACACCGTCCCCAACTCCAGGCATGATGATGATGCATCAGGTGCAGAGCGTTGGCAGTCCCAGCCAGAGTAATCAGTTTTGTAAGTTGTCACTTTTATTACTTTTTCTAAACATTATTTTTTTTTATAATAATACGGTTAGTTCAGTTACTTTTTTAATAAAACTATTAATTCTGTATTTAAAAAAAAAAAAATACTATTACTTCATAAATACTATTACTTCTATTATTTTTCGTAAACACAGTTCTTTTATAAATACTGTTACTTTTGTTACTTTGTAAATATTTACTTTTTTACTTTTTTAAACACTGTTACTTTTGTTACTTTATAAATATTTTTACTTTATAAACACTGTTACTTTTGTTCTTTTATAAATATAAATAATTTTTGTTCTACTTTATCAACATTTAAACTAGTTACTTTCTAAATACTACTACTTTTGTTACTTTTTAAATATTGTTTCTTTATAAATATTATTTCTTTTTTTTTTTAACTACTCACGGCTGCGTCTACACAATGAGAGTAACTTCCCACCCCTTTTATGCCACGGCCAGTCACCGGGCCTGTCCTATGTTGTGGGGGTTTTATGATGTGGCTTTGTTCGGCGGTCACTTGCCATATACACATTTTTGGGGAGATTGTGTTGTCGTAAATCACTTTAAGGCGTGCAGTGTACACAAGAAACTAGAGAACGGTTGAACCATTGAAAATAAGGAATACATGACACCCCCCACAGTATATGACAGGCTCTGTGAAAGGCCACGACACGAATGGGATGGGAAGTAGCTCGTCATGTGGACACTACATAATAAGAACCCTTTTTTTTTTTTTTTTTTTTTTTTTGCTATTTAAACACTATTATGTCTGTTACTTTTTCTAACCTTGTTTTCTTTGTAAAACCTTTTACAAGCTTACTTTTTCTAACCTTGTTTTCTTTGTAAAACCTTTTACAAGCTTACTTTTTCTAACCTTGTTTTCTTTGTAAAACCTTTTACAAGCTTACTTTTTCTAACCTTGTTTTCTTTGTAAAACCTTTTACAAGCTTACTTTTTCTAACCTAGTTTTCTTTGTAAAACCTTTTACAAGCTTACTTTTTCTAACCTTGTTTTCTTTGTAAAACCTTTTACAAGCTTACTTTTTCTAACCTTGTTTTCTTTGTAAAACCTTTTACAAGCTTACTTTTTCTAACCTTGTTTTCTTTGTAAAACCTTTTACAAGCTTACTTTTTCTAAACTCTTTCACTTTGTAAAATATGTTATAAGCTTTAACTTCTGTACTAGTTCCAAAAGTGTCTGTGAATACATTTACTTGTGTTACTTTTTCCTAACACTGGGAATACTATTACTTGTGTTAAAATTTGAAGAAGGAGGAGGTCACATATTAAATAGTGTCTTATGGATAAGCATTTTTTCAGAAAAATTGTCAGATTTTATCACAGATTTGAACACATTATTGTTAGCCTTATCCAGTTTAGAATGACATTATTTGAAAAAGTAAAAAGTTAAGGACCCTTTTCCACGCCATTAGGCATATAGGGCTAGACCTATATTTGTATAGACCAATCGGCACAAGATGGGTGATGTGGTCAGCAGCAGGCCGGCCACCTTTACTTCCCGGGGCTGCACCCGGTACCCACTCAAGGCTGGGTCGACCTGGGAGCCAAGATCATTTTTTGACAAAAGTCAGGCTCTGCCAAGGAGTGAGCCCACGACCTTCCGATCCGCGGCAAGTGTCAAGCCACTCAGCCACGAGACCCCCCCCCATTATTGAAAAGACTGGCACAATTTCTGACTTGATCACTAAACTTTATGTAAAGGTTTGATTATAGGTCACTGTGGGGATTTTTTGACAGATCTGACCTTATTTGTCCAAAACATTGAGTTATGTTGAATGAAAGGTCAAATTGTGATCACAACTTGCACCCTAATATCACAGGTATGCCAGCAGCACAGAATTCAGGTCAGGTTAGGATTACCTCAGCTTCAGATTTGCAGCAATTACAGCAGCATCAGCAGCAGCAACAACAACAACAACAACAACAACAACAACATCATCACCAACAACAACAGCAGGAGCAACAGCAGCATCATTTAACAGATGAAAATAAAGGATCACCTGCCAAAGGAAAGAAACCAAAAAAGGTGAGAAAATGCCTGACCAGTTGAGTTTAATCGGGGCACTAATTGTCACTGTTGTATCTTGTGTGTTAACTCTTTCAGGACCACATTTTTTTTCTGGGGTTTGGACAGCATTGATTTTGAACGGAATTTTTGTTACTGTGACATGACAAAGCTAAAACCTTCCTTACAAAAAGTATTGTCTGTATAGGGACATATAATGTATCAAATTAAAGAGAAATGAGTGCAGAATAAATCTACAACTATTTAAATGTCAACACAACAACAAAAAAGCACACAGCATTCAAGGATGTTAGACACAAATGAAGATTCTTTACAAACAAAATGTTGTGCTTGCCTTTCTTTTTACTTGTTTAACAACACTGCTATCCAATTCTAAAAATGCACATGCCTTATCTGTTATGGATCAGCTAGTCTTTATTCGGAACAAGTAATTGAAATACATTGGATGTTATGACCATTTTTTAAATTAAATGTCAGATTTCCCAATAACCAAAATGAGGAAAATAGCTGACTAAAACAGAGATGATCCGATTGAAATATTCATCCTAACTTACATTATCGTCAATAGGTTTGTCACTTGCATTATTGGTCATAATATCAAGACTGTTGTCACTGTGTGGTTGAGATTCCTCGATGACAGAGCAGTATTAACATTTCTATACCTTTTCCCTTATCATTTGGTATAGATAAAATAACGTACAATTTGTATCACTTCTAAATAATTTAAATAAATCAGAAAGTTATCCAGCACCATGCCAAACTTCCAAGATGAAAGAACTCCATTTTGCTAATTCTAGTTTTTTTTTAAACATATTCATAAAATTTTGTTTTCCCAGCAAACAAAACAAAATCAGAGTGTCTGTACGTGGAGCTAATTAAGTGTCAATTCGTCCAAACGTGTTGGATTCAGGTGCCACTTAAATGGCGGTTGATCCTCAAAGAGTTAAAAGTGCCCAAAAAAATCTGTCACCTAATTAAAGTTATCCCATCGTTGCTAGAAATAAGTGCGTACCCAATAATGGTGTAGCGGGAGGCCTAAGAGGATTAACAGACTTTATTTTTAAAGGGTAAAAAATTAGGCACTTAGGCCTGTCTACCTTTCTGTCTTTTTGGCCTCACTCTTTACAAATAATACTAATCAGAGTGTGTGAATTAAAGTTGTTCAACGTGTCATGACAGGTGGAGGTCACAGTCTAATGTGTTTTCATGTTTCTCAGTCACTTACATGACAAGTGTTGTATTTATCCTGACCATCTTTGCAAAAGTCACAGTTAGTTTATGAAAGTTGCTCAAAATGACACAGTCAGATTTATAATGGTCAAAATGTTTTGTGTTCAAAATCCCTTTAAAGTTATTTTTCAGTTTATATAAAAGCTTCTTTAAAGTACATGACCATAGTTTGTGCTTGTGGTGCCATGACCCGTTTTTTATCATTTGTATTGCCGGAGGGATTGTAGTATAATAAAGTGAATCGTGATATGGCATTCTTTTATAGGCACTTAATAATTCACTGTACGGACTGTGAAAACATGGGAGAGTCAGTTGGTTGTCATTATCATCTGAAGTTGAAGGGCAGTAATAATGTGCATTGAGTGTTTCAATAATGAACTGTTGAAAATTTAGTGATAAAAGTCATAAATAATCAAACTCAGGGAGTTGAAGGGGGGTGGGGCAAGTAGAATTAAGTAAATGTCTTTGAGCAGGTTAAAAGATCTTTTTAAGTAAACAGGTATTCACAGTCCCCAACATCAGAAATAAGCCACCCAGTAGTTGTTCCGTTCCGGCGCCAACAAAAACAACACAGAATGTTCGTTTTCGGAATCTGCAGTTCACTTCACACACCACGAGGGGCACAGTTCAAAGGCATTAAAAATGAAGTCCACAGTGTCGCGCCATGCCCTCAGCTAAGGCAGCGGAACTGTATCCTTTCAGTCT
Organism: Candidula unifasciata; assembly: GCA_905116865.2. Classification (NCBI taxonomy): domain Eukaryota; kingdom Metazoa; phylum Mollusca; class Gastropoda; order Stylommatophora; family Geomitridae; genus Candidula; species Candidula unifasciata. The sequence goes on along the minus strand of CAJHNH020000202.1, from coordinate 173,770 downwards.
GTATATAGAGGAAAATGGAATAGCTAACTCAGAAACAAACCTTGCATTGACCACACAACAGTAAATCAGCCTATCCACCTAAGCTGCCCTGACCTGACTACATGCCTGTCACACCCTGATAGTGGTATCCCTTTCGGTTTTTAGTTTAGACTGAATTTTTTATGATAGTTTTTGTTGTTGCTGAATAGACTAATGAGACTTAATTGTAATATTTATACAAACATATTCCTTTCCATATGTTCGCACAGGTAAGAATGATGTCCCCTGAGCTCAGCACTAATCGTAATTCTCCAAGTTTGACCAGCGCACAGTACATGGACTACCCACCACCGCAACAGCAGCAGCAGCAGCAGTATGTTGGAAGCAGCTCTGCTGCTGCTTTGACCTCAGCATCACAGCAGCAGCAGCAACAGCAAGGGCAAGTTAGAGGTTCTGGCTGCATGTCTTCAGAGCAGGATCTTATCTCCCCTACTGCCCAGGTAATATGGTACTACACACGAGCGTGTTTCCGCTGTTCTTTGTAAATAATGGCAATAACTTAATTAAATACGTTAACTGTCTGTTTTCTATCACATTAAAAGACATGCATTGTTTTTAATTAATTTTGAAACTTGTGATTTGTTTGTTTTTAATCATTTTTAAAACATAATTGTCTCAACTCATCTTGATCCTCTGGTACCTTGTGGTATCGAGGTGAAATATAATTGTTTGTGCAGTTTGTAAAGGTTGATTCCCAGGGACACTTTTATTGCCTCTGTCTATTGTTTACATGGTTGGCCTCTTCTTCTCTTCCTGTATGTTGTTTGTTTCTAATCACATTTAAAGATGTGATTTGTTTTTGTGTTTATGGCATCCCGTACCATTTGTCAAAAACCAACACAAAGTTGTCTGCTGCCATATTGCCTCTAGTTGGAAATAAATCAGGTTTTTCAGAATTATGTAGTGCGTTCACAGAGCCTAAGCCATTATAAGTAGGAAGGTAAAAATCAAGGGATGGATCAACAGCAGTCTGTCTGAATCAACACTTATAGCAGTTGGTCGAGTTTTGGAGATCGGTCGAGCCAACCTTCACTGTGAAGACAACACTTGATTTTTTTTTTTTAATGTGTGGCAGCACACAAAGGAATACAATACCAACACCTAGACTATATGCTGAGACTATATGGTGAAACTATACGGTGAGGCTATACGGTGAGGCTATACGGTGATGCTATATGGTGAGGCTATACAGTGAGGCTAAATGGTGAGGCTATACGGTGAGACTATATGGTGAGAACTGACACCTTTTAAAAAACTCTTTGTTGTGAGCACTGGCACTTTTTTCTTTTAAAAAAAAAAGCTCTTATTGTTTGACTCACAGACTCTTGTATATTTTCTGCTTTTAGACCAAACAGAAACACAAACCCCCACCTTTGAACGTGCCAGCCCATGTGCTGCAGCCCCCCAGTGCAACGAACTCTCCCACGGTTGCCAGCAGCCCACGGAAAGGAATCATCAAGAAATCCAAGGATGATGGGATGGACAGGTCAGTTTTACAGGACAGATGTTTTCTGTCAGGCAGGACAGTTATAAAGGTGTAATTTTCTTAAAGGACAGATGTTTTCTGTCAGGCAGGACAGTTATACAGGTGTAATCTTCTTAAAGGACAGATGTTTTCTGTCAGGCAGGACAGTTATACGGGTGTAATCTTCCTAAAGACATGTTTTCTGTCAAGCAGGTTAGTTATTCAGGTGTAATCTTCTTATGAATAGCTGTTTTCTATCAAGAAAGTGAGGTCATGCAGATGTAATATTCTTTTGGATAGTTGTCTTCTGCCAAGAAAGTTAGGTATATCTTTTTATGGATAGTCATTTTGTGTCAAGTGTGAGATGTGGTAGTCTATCTCTGTATCCTCTTCATGTTACTGTAGACACATAAGGCATCTCACAATTGATTCCACCACTGCCAGTCGGCTGCTTTTCTGCTTATGGTATCCCATGATATTTTACATTTCCATTTCTACTGTCTATCTCCAGATTACCTTAAGTTAGCCACATCTCATTTTTCTATCTGCCATTCATCGGAGAGCCTTTCTCGCCAATGAGATATTTGTTAGAGCACCTTCATGGATGTATCGTTAGATACTTCAGGAAGTCACCTTTAGTTAGATACCTCAGGAAATCACATTAAGTTACATACCTCAAAAATCACCGTTAGCTAGATATTTGATGAAGTCAACTTTAATTGGATACTTCATGAAATCAGCTTTAATTAGATACTTCATGAAATCACCTTTAATTAGATACTTCATGAAATCACCTTTAATTATATACTTCATGAAATCACCTTCAATTAGATACTTCATGAAATCACCTTTAATTAGATACTTCATGAAATCACCTTTAATTAGATACTTCATGAAATCACCTTTAATTAGATACTTCATGAAATCACTTTTGGCTAGGTCATCATCATAGATCCATAGCACCACCTCTCATCAGGTCATCAGTTGACTGTTTGATCAGCTCCTACCACCTCAGTATTGGTCAGATGCCATGGACTTGATGTTTATATGGTTGAGGCCTGCCTGTGTGTAGATGCTTCATGTTTATCTATCTATACTATTGTTTCAGAGTATTGGAGCAAGTGGAGTTTGAAAAGCATTTCCAGTGCCTGCCCAAGTTCAACCCGGAAGAGACGGTGTCAACCACACCTGTAGCCCAGTCTCCACGAGGAATTATCAATGTCTACAAGCAGAAGAATAAAACTTCTAATCTGGGTATGTATGTACAGCTTCTAAGAATATCTTGGGTGAAGAAAAGAACAAATGCATCCATACTTCAAGAGCTGAGTATTGAAGAGGGTTGGCTAGTAAAGACAATAAAACAAAGAAAATTGAAATATTTTGGTCACTTGAAACGTCATGGAAGTCTAGAGAGAACAATAATGGAGGGGTATATGCCTGGGAAGAGAGGAAGAGGAAGGCCAAGGAGAAGATGGGTGCAGGATGTGGCAGATGATCTCCAGATGGGTGTATCAGACGCAGGACATCTTGCTCAGGATAGGAAGGTTTTCCGGAGGGTTGTTATGGCAGCGAGGTTCCGCGAGGCACATGCTACTGAATGAATGAATGAATGTACATGTGATGTTTGTTGGTGATTGTGTTTCTCTTATTTTCTGTAGTCATTTTTTTTTATTTCTCCTAATAACATACTAATAAAATATAAGGCGTAGGGTGTCTTTAATGTTGTCGATCCATTTTTTCCACGGCCGTCCTCTTGCTCTTGTAGCTGTGCGCTCACAGGACCTAAGCCAATATAAGTAGGAGGATAAAATCAAGGGATGGATCAACAGCAGTTTGTCTGAATCAACACTTATAGCAGTAAGTAGAGTTTTGAAGATCGGCCGTAGCTAAACCACTTGATCTGCTGTTTCTCGATGAATCTAGTGCAAGGTTTCATTCCCACTATTTGTCTGATGGTATCATTATTTACTCGACCTAACCATCTGAGACCGAGTATTAGATTCATCAAGATACAGCAGATCAAGCGGTTTGGCCATCTCATTGGAATGCAGCAAGATAAAATTACATCACAAACACTACGTCTGAGAAGATCAGCTAAAAGAGCAAGAGGACGGCCGTGGAAAATATGGATCGACAACATTGAAGACACTCTACGCCTTATGTGTTATTAGGAGCAATAAATAAATGCAGGACAATAGCCAATGGCAGCCAGCGTGCACTGGATCACAATTCTCTCCTCCCCCCCCCCCTCCCCCCCCCCCCCCCCCCCCCCCCCCCCCCCCCCCCCCCCCCGACACTTAACGGTAGAAGTGGTTTATGATGATGTTGATGAATAACATACTCAAAATACATAATAAACATACTTTCTTTGCTGATTAGAAATGCTTATAGGAATGAAATTTGACAGTGTAGTATCACATGAGATTAAAGGAATGACGTTTGACCGTATTGTTCCCTTCCTAGTATCACATGCGATTATAGGAATCATGTTTGACAAATTAGTATCACATTGGATTATAGGAATCATGTTTGACAAATTAGTATCACAGTGGATTATAGGAATCATGTTTGACAAATTAGTATCACGTTGGATTATAGGAATCATGTTTGACAAATTAGTATCACGTTGGATTATAGGAATCATGTTTGACAAATTAGTATCACACTGGATTATAGGAATGACATGATAGTATTGTCCCCCTCTGACATGGTATCACATTGGGGGGGGGGGGGGGGGGGGGGGGTCTTGTGACATCTTTTTGAAAGAGGCAAGGCTCTTAAAGACAACTTAAAAGATTCTTGACAGCCTGTCATCATGGCATTGCAGGGAAGGGGTTTCATCACATGAGCTGGTACATGCTGTTGGATATCGCTGATTGTGAAGAGTTGAGTTGAGTCCAGAATTGACATCACAGCACTAGGAGCATTTCCATGTGTGCTCCATCCTCATCTTCAGCAGCCAGCGCAGAGTTTTAATACTGATGGTACTGGTCACAATCTGGTTATATATCCGTCTTGCCTTTCCTCTGAGTGTAGTGAGCCGACCAGACTCTCTGGTTACACCCAGGTGCCTTATTCTCTCCGGGCCATAATAATCTTGTTTCTTTACTAATTTTGTTGCTTGTTCCTAAAGGGCCTTGACCACATCTGCCTTGTCATGTATCAATTCACCACCCAGTGGTGCTGATCCAGCTAATCTGTCTGCCTGTTTATTAGCTACTACTCTGGCGTGGCCTGGAGAAAAGATTCAATGTATGCTCACTACCCGTGACCTTCCCAGTGAAGCTTGCCACTCTGCTCGAAGCATCCCTGTCTTTACCTTTCTCAGTATGCTTTCAGAGTCAGTTACAATTACGACATGATTATATATCTTGTTCTCTAGCCACATGATTGTGGAGAGGCATGTTCATTCACACAAGCTGATAAAATACTAGATTATGCACATGATGATGGTGATCTTCTTGAGGAATAAAGATTGGGAGAAAATGTCTCCGCTGGTTGTTGTCAGGTCTGCCAGAAATACATTGCTTTTGTTTCAAAAATGCTTACATGTATGTTCTTATTTCTTTAAATTGGTTAGCCAAAGAAGGGCAAGATGGGGACAGCAACAAACTTTCAAGTGAGTCTGAAGCAGCAACACCGACGCCCAAGACACCAAAGAGTGGACGCCTGGAGGACCGTCGTTTCTTTGGAGATAACTTTAATCTGGACCTTGTTAGTACAAGTGCTCAGAGCGCCAAAGTGTTTGGTATGTTGTGTTCAATGTTAGTTTATGTGTATGTATTAGTGCAAGTCTATTGTTGGCTGATGTTGTTTTTTGTGTGTGTGAAACTCCATTATTTTTTTAAATTGTGTTTGTATTGTGTGTATCTCCATTATTGATTGATGTTGTGTTTGTATTGTGTGTATTTCCATTGTTGGTTGATTTTGTGTTTGTATTGTGTGTATCACCATTGTTGATTGATGTTGTGTTTTTGTATTGTGTGTAACTCCATTGTTACTTGCTGTGTTTTTATTGTGTGAAACTCCATTGTTGGCTGATGTTGTGTGTGTAACTTCATTGTTGGATGATGTTGTAATGTTTGCTTCCATTGTTGGTTGATGTTGTATTTGTAATATGTTTATTTTTGTCATCTTCATTGTTTGTTATATTGAAAAAAATAGCAGTTGGTTCAGTCATGAGATGACCTTTATATGTTTGCAATCTGAACCCATATTTACACAATCCAAACATTACTTTTACAAATATTATGTTCTTGGCTTAGACTTTTCAAATCCCTATGTGTTTCTCACATTAATATTTGCTTTTAATTGTTAATTTGATGATGGCTTTGTAGCCATAATATCCATGTGATCATTTATGATTGTTTTGTCTGCAGAGCTGACCTGGGGTGGGGGGGGGGGGGGGGGGGATGTTTTCTCCTATGTTTACTACATTTTAACTCCTTTACTAGTATAGAGAGGCCAGAGGAAAGCAAGCAGCCAATAGAGGACACAGAGACCTGTGGCATTCACATTTGAACAGCCCTGGCAGGGAAAGATGTGGGTGAAATCAAGCAGAGAATTGCACAGGCAAATGCTGCTCACTACAGACTGCAGAGTGTCTGGAGATCAAACATCTACAGCACAAAAACTCAACTCAGGATATACAACACATGTGTTAGGACAGTTCTCCTTTACGGAGCAGAAACTTGGAAAACAGACAGAAAGCATGCTCAGATATTCTGAGGGAAGACTTTTTAGAAGATTGTTGGGGGTTCACATGAGAAGATAGAATCAGCTATTCTAGATTGCAGCAAATGACAGAAGATGTAAATTTAGAAATAAAATTAAAAAAATGAAAATAGAGGTGGATTGGACACATCCTCAGAATGAAGAAAGAGAGACAGCCAAGACAGGCAATGCAGTGGACTTCAAAGGAAGAGGCAGGCCCAAAGGCACTTGGAGGTGAACCTTTGAGGCTGAACTCGAGGCTACGCAAAGGACAAAATTGGAGATAGGATGTGTCTCACTCTGGTTGTGATGAGGATTGATTGATTGATTGATTGATTGGCAGGGAGACATAAATGGGCAAAAATGAAAAAGACTGCTTCACCACAGTCAACCACACTACTAAATTCTCAGAGAAGCAGCAGATCAAGTGGTTTGGCCATCTGGTTAGAGTGCAGCAACATCACATACCATCACAGGCACTACATCTTAGAATATCAGGTACAAGAGCAAGAGGACTGCCATGAACAAAATGGATAGACAACATAAAAAGATACTTTGCGCCTTCACTGACTTACAATAGCCAGAGTGCCAGCCAGCGTGCACTAAATCACAAATTGTTCCTTCCTATGATGCTTTATGGCAGTAGTGATTTATGATGAGATTATAAACCACACTTCATTTGTTTTGGTTTTTTTTTCAATCCTCAGACTTTGAAGATGTCAATATCAACTCACCTCGCACGCCTAAAACTCCGAGCTCGCCAGGTGCATTCTCCAACCGACGTATTCTGGACCAGAGGCGCCAGCTGGTCATGCAGTTGTTTGACGAGCATGGACTTTATCCCACAAGTAATGTCTCATTTCACTCTGTTTATTTTTAGTTGTGCGATTCTTCTTCTTCTTCTCGTTCTCCTCCTTCTTATCCTCCTTCTTATTCTTCTCCTTATCCTTCTTCTTATCCTTCTCCTTATCCTTCTCCTTATCCTTCTCCTTATCCTTCTTCTTATCCTTCTCCTTATCCTTCTCCTCCTCCTTCTGCTTCCAACCTAAGACACTCAAACTGGTAGGTGGAGTATCTTAACACTATACTACGACAGCTTCTAGGTTATATGTAACAAGACCCACCCAAATGGGAGCATGAGTAAATGAGAATGGGATAACGAGTCACTTAATTATATAACCAGTAAAAGAAACAGAAAGAAGACAAATTCAGTTAATGATGGAGTGAGTAAATGAGGTTAAAAACAGGATAATTAGCCACGTGAATTGTATGTCCCATTTCCTAAAAGTTGCTGTAAGTAGTTTCAATTATGCGAATACATTTTTAGCTCTACCTCACATTTTAGCTCTTCATCTTTTTCTGTCTTTATCCAGCAATGAAGTAAAGGCCCTCAACCAACTCACGCCAATCGACATATCGTTTGCTGCCACCTGCAGCTCTCCTCAAGTCTTTCCCATCTTTTTAACTTCTTTTTTCTTGTTCCTTTCTGCATGTGTTATTACTTACCGGTATGCCTTTCTTTGAAGGTACTTTATAACTCGTTTGCTGACATCTAATATAACATCAGATGATCTCAGTAATTTCTGTGAAGCCAACATAGAAGAGTTAAAAGCCACAATGCCAAACTGTCCATGTGATTTATCACTGCTGTCAGCATTTTGTGAAAATAAATGCTCTGAAGATATTCCTTCTGACATACCTCTCATGTCGGTTACGAAAGTATTTATGCATTTCAACAGTCTCAGAAAAAATAATACATCCGGTTTAGACGGAATCAACAATAGGACCCTTGGTAGTGCTGCCCCAGTTATTTGTGAGTCGCTGACTTTTATTTACAATGAATGTCTTGTCAAAGGCTACTTCCCATTAATATTTAAGATTTGCCAAAGTGTATTCATATCTAAAATCTGGTTCCTTAGACAGTAGTATTTTGGATAACTATAGACCGATCTCCCTGTTATCATCACTGTCGAAACCACTAGAGAAACATATTGAAAATGTAACTTTTCAACACTTAGATCGCAACAAACTTATAGTAGATAACCAATCAGGGTTTCAACCAAACCCTTCTTGCCATGCTGCCTTAACTAACATGATAGAAAACTGGCACCAGAATGTTAATGATGAGAAAATATGTGGCAAGGTGTTTACAGACTTTAAGAAAGCTTTTGACATGATAAACCATAACATTCTTAAAAGAAAATTAGAAACAATGAAATTTAACCCTAGGCTATTAAATTAAAGTTAATAAAATCCGTTTTGCTAAATAGAAAACAAATAATCTGTTACAGTAAATCACTATTGCGGACCACTACCTTAAATACTGGGATACCTCAAGGCTCGATACTCGGCCCTCTGTTATTCAATATTTACATAAATGATCTTCCTTTATGTCTGTCGTCGTCCTGCGATTTATTCGCAGACGACTGTACCATCTATGCATATGCTGAAACATGTAATGTACTAGAGTCGTCATTACAACAAGAATTAGATTATGTAGTCCAATGGAGCAGTGTGAACCGTATGCAAATAAACATTCATAAAACCAAATCTTTGCTAATAACGACCAGACAAAAACTATACTGTTTAAATTCTCAGAGAACACTTTAACCTACATTGGGGGTACTCAAGTGGAAAGTGTAACTGAGCACAAAGCACTGGGGTTGGTTATTGATGCAAATCTAACCTTCAGCTGTCATGTACACGTACTTGTGAAACAAACAGCTAAAAAGGTTTACCAGCTTGCAAAAATTGAAAACTTTCGTGATGAAATCACAAGAAAAATATTCTATATTTCTCACATCCAGACATGTATAGACTATTGGTCTACAATATCGGATGGCTGTTCCGACTCTGTTATCAAGCGGCTCACATCACTGCCAAAGCGCGCCATTTGCTTAATTAGTCATGGAACAGTGAGTTCTGAAACATATAAAGGTCTTATGCTGCTACCAGTTCGTGAACGTCTACTTTTCGATAAGGCGAAACTTATTCACAAAATATTATCTCAAAAGGCTCCATTTTACATATGGTCGTTGTTTAAATATAATGGAAGGCATAGTAAGCACCTAAATGTATTACACATCAATAAACCTAGGATAGACTTTTACAAAACAAGTTTGGCGTAATCCGCAGCTCAATTGTGGAACTATCTGCCACAGCAAATCCAAAATACCACTAGTCCTTATACATACAGTCGGAAACTGTTTGAATATTATCTGAGCACAGATTATGTGCCCCCGTAGAAGATAAAACGTGTTGGAAATAGCGCACATTTTCCCTAGATTTGTTACAACTACTACGGTTTACTGTAGTTAGACCTGAGCACATTCCAGTGCTTGTATTGAATATTTTGATACAATTGATAATTTTTAATATTACTTGATGGATGAATGAAATGTAAGAACAGAGGGAAACCTCAATGGGCAGAATGTTAGATGGGTCTGCTTGACCAGTTCTGAACCCTTTTAAAATTAAGTTTGTTTGTTTGTTCGTTCGTTCGTTCGTTCAATGCCCCTATGGGTTCCACTGTAAGGCCCTTCTAATTTTGTTCTCTGATTTTCCAACAGTAGCATATTTTCTTCACCTCTTGATTTACTAGAAGCTAAGTTCTCTCCTAAAGTGATTCTACCATGCCATTTAGTTCTTTCTGTTCTGCTCAGGCACAACTTAGTGAATTTTTCTAGTTTATTAGTTATTTTAGTTCTGCTCAACAATTTTAGTTACACCCAACAATTCCCCCCTCCCAGCATGCCAGAGAGACAAGAACCAACAGTTTGAATACAGATAAGCTGGATTTGTAAAACAAGCCAGTTTTGTAAAACAGAAGTGCACTCAAAATTCAAGTTCTGGAATATGACTAAAGTGCAGAAATGGAGAACAGCCAGAACTTTCTGCGATGAGCGCTAGGAAGAAGTAGTTCACAGTTCTGTTATTAGTGCCTTTAACTCTTTGAGTCCCAAGGAACGCATCATGCGTTCATAGCTTCCTACCTAGAAGCCCAATGAACGCATGATGCGCCGATTTTATTACTTCCTTTACTACCCCCTGGGCCTGTGATGCTAAACCCCCTGGGACTCAAAGAGTTAAGGTAACTGCCACACTCCACCCGCCAACCCCCACCCCACCCGCCAACCCCCACCCCCTAATTTGTAAACACTGACACTTATAAAACTTCTTCCCTCCCTTTCATGATCTCTGTAGGTCAAGCAACAATGGGATTTCAGAACAAGTACTCTGAGATATTTCCCAACAAGACTTGCTTGCAGCTGAAGATTCGAGAGGTCCGGCAAAAGATGATGGCTGTGGTGCAGGTGAGTTGATGTTATCTAACTCTTCTCCTGCCTGGTTTGTTTCATTAACACAGGTTTTTCTCCAGCCTGCCTCACCTTCGTGTAACGGGCCTTGTTCTCCCCAGTAATCCAGTGAAAGTCTGGTGTTTCGGTCCCCAGCGATAAACTGGAACTGCCAATTACTGTCTGTAGTTACCACTATTTGCGGTATAGAGTGTGAGGTTTGGCAGGAGGAAAGGGGGGGGGGGGGGGAGCACAACTAATGTGATAAAGGTGAAATCTGGTTCCATCAGCCAAGTCCTGTATAAAGTACACAGTGTGACACTGTGAGCTGTGGAATTCTTTTTGTATAGGCTCAAAAAGATTTGTGTTGGGGGAACTGTATATTCAGTAAATGGTGAGTGGCTGGTTGCCACAAAACTGCCATGTGTTCCTTTTGCAGTAATGCTTGTGCACCTGCTGCTGTGTCATGACTACCACTCTCGTCAACTATCACCTGTAATTCTAGTGACAGACTGTTAAATATTTCACATCTGTTGGCTGCATTTAATGCATGTGCAGGCTGTTGGATTTTGCCAGGATTCCTGATTTTTCACATAGGACAGTGATAGACATTTTGTGTGTTTTTTCCACTGCAAAGGAATGGAGCAGTTATGAGGTGACCTGTTTGCCATGAAGTTGGAGCCCTGACTGATGATAGCCTGATTGCCTCTAACTCTGGTTGTTCCATGAACTCAGTCATCATATCATTGCTTTAACTCCTCTTATATTTTGGATAGTTGTTACATTAAATCAGTCATCATAAAAGGCCTGCTCAAATTGTATTTGGGCTAAACAAGAAATAAAGAAGGTGTATGCTATTTTAGGTGGGTACTAACAGAGAAAAATATATATATATGAATAATGAACAAAGCAGCTTAAGGCAGACATGTTTAGGCAAAAACGGAACAGAGGAAAAGAGGAACTTATACGGAAATATAAATGAGAAAACATGACAGAGGGGTAAATATGGGAACAACTGGAAATTGGGGTGGGGTCGAGGGGGCGTTACATGAAGAAGTGTGAAAAGTGAAGGACCACTTCTGTTGGGGTTTTTTGGAATAGCATAAAAAGGTAGGAAAAGGAAAGTAAACAGTTTAGAAAGAATACAGTAAAACAAAATCATTGAGGAAAAAACATTACTGAAGCATTTTTTTTATTTTTTTTTTGGGCTCATTCAGAACACACCCAAGACTCCAACCACACCCTCAGCTGCTTCCTCTTCCTCATCATCGTCATCAGAAGTTCAGGATGCTGGAAGGGCAGCTGGAGCATCACATTCTACTGGGTCATCTCCGTCAAATGCCCAACTTCCAGTACAGACTGCAGGTCAGATGGGTGCTTCCTTGAACGTGCCCATGACAGCACAGGGAGGGCAGCCTATGATGGGCATAGGCAGGAGGTCGTCTCCACTGGCCAAGTCTCCTCTTGCTTTCAACAGTGTGCAGTGACATCTGCAGTGGGTACTCTCATCGTTCAAAGCACTTATCAGTTAAATCACGTTCACCTGCTGTAAACTGGCAAAAACTCCTGGCTGTTCATCCACTTCTGGACTGTGAGCTCGTTCCGGGACTTTTCTGAGTGTTTTGTGCACATCTGTTTTAGGGATCAAGCTTGTATGTGGGCAGACTCTTTTTTTTATGGTTTCTCACCTCTAAAGCAGATGCACCCCCACCCCACCACTTCGAAGAGAACATGAATCCTATCTATGTTTGCCAGGTTCCCAATTGGGAATCTGTTTCTAGGACATTGGTTCTCAACCTTCCTAATGCCGCGACCCTTTAATACAGTTTCTGACGTTGTGGCGACCCTTTAATACAGCTCCGCATGTTGTGGCGACCCCCAGCCATACCATTTTTTTCGTCGCTACTTCATAACTTCAATGAAAATATGTTTTGCGATGGTCTTTGGCAACCCCACCCCCCCCCCCCCCCTCCCGTGAAAGGGTCGTTCAACCCATAAAAAGGGTCACGGCCCATAGGTTGAGAACCGCTGTTCTAGGGGTCACCACGGAGGCATGTAGCCAGACCTGAACTTGGATTCTTGGCCCTGTGTGGTTCAGCACGTCTGCTTCCTTGTCAGCCAGATGTGTTGTGTATTTTGGGAATGACAGTTGACAAGTATCTGGTCCCCATAGGGCTGCAGATGACACCAATCTGGTGTAGGCATTACTGCTGCCCTAATTATAACTTCTTTGGAGACTGAGCATGCATCTGGGATCTGCCTTGTTGCTCTGCCGTCCAGACTGACATTTATAAGTCTCAGGAGGGTATGGTAAACCTTTAGGTAGCAGCCTGGAGTGGACAAACTGATTGATTTTCTGACAGATATGTGTGGTTCCAGAAATGTGTGATACAAGTTACAATAACCATGCCATTGTCTTGTAACCTGTAACTGTTGTTGTCATAATAATGTCATAATGACAATTTAAAGATGGCTGCCCCACTTTTGACATGCACCAAAGAGGAGCAGCATTCTGTATTCAATTTTTTTTAAAAGTCAGTGAAGGCATAAAACCTGTAAAAATTCATCGGCAAATGAAGGTCCAGTACAGTGTTATAGGCCTGTCAGTCCAACAAGTGTAAGAGTGGAGTAGGAAGTTTCAGAATGAGGTGACGTCTGTGTGGCAGACTTTTCACAGCTAGGTCAAGCACACCGAGCAGTGACCCCAGAATTGATTTCAGCCGTAAAAGGCCACGTAGAGGAAAACCCCCGACTGACTGAATTGAATGACAGTGGTAGTCTAGGCTGGGTCCTCTTCTTCTTCTTCTTCTTCTTCATCTTTTCTCTTCACTTCCTCAGACCTCAGATTACTTCAGCGAAGTATTGGAGGGTGGGGGGTAATAAGACTGGGTAGGTGTGGGAAACAAGACCTTTAGAAAAGTCTCATTAGGAGTTGTGGACATATGTCTGCAGGATCAGCAGACAGGCCTGCTAACTGCTGTGTTGACATAGCTGGCAGACACGCATACACACTTAAGTATGTACACAGACATGAAACAGTTTGTTTAACCACATGCCTAATCAGCACATACTTACATTTGTGAAGCTACTGGTGTATAAGGGTTGCATTAATTAATCCAATGGTTCTGACCGTGGAACCTAACGGTTCCCCTTTGGTTTAGCTGCAAATGGTTCCATGTTTGAAGCTAACCTCCCACCAGAAGCTGCACACCCGACACACCAGTTACCGGTATAGTGTTGATTCATCCAGTTCTGTTCAGCTAGGTTTACTCAGGGGGCCAGAACTGTGAAAATGTAGGGAATCGTCACAGGCAAGAAGCTAGAGCCTCAGTTTAGAAAGATCATTAATACAGTACAACTTGCATTGATCCGCAGACTCCTTGTTAGGCCGCCAGTTGTAGCCCTGGCTTCATCCATCGGCTCATTTACATCTTTTGTTCATTGATTTAACTGTTTCTTCATCAGTTACTAATATGATTAGGTATACTTAGTTAACCATTACACATCTGAGATGTGTACTTAGGTTCTTTGGTTGTTGTTTTTTTTTAAATAGTCTTTTTGAAGCACAGATATTCAGTTCTTACACAGTGTTGTATGTGTGTAGCTTAGATTGAGTGTAGTCTTTGCTCTATGTATTGTTTTGTCCTCTACACATAAATATGATGACCAACAAGGCTCATTGGTCCTCTGCATATTTAGGATAATTCTATGGTATATAAATTTAAATTCACTCACCATCTGCAGTGAGAAAAAGAATCTTAGTAGCGCTATATACAACCAGTTTGGTTATATATGCATGTGAGACAGGGACATTAAGCAGGTCCACTAACAAAACAAACAAACAAAAACCATAGTAGCAGAGATGTGGTTTCTGAGAAGCATGCAAACAGTATCATGGATTGAAAGAAAAACAAACCAGGCAGTCCTCTTCGCGACAGATGAACCATAAACTAGTTAAACAAATTAGTAGAAGGAGACAGTTGATATTTTGGAGACATGTTATAAGAAGGTGTGGGCTTGAGGGCTTGGTAATGACCAGCAAGATTTATGGAAAGAAAAGAAGGGGAAGGCATAGAAAGAGATAAATGCCTGGATGGCTTAGTCGTAAAGCTGGGCTGATATGTGATTGACCTGATCTGTGATTTTAGTGATCGTATGAGATGACAAAAGTGATAGCCTACCTACGCGGCAACCAATGATGAGATATCTTCATCATATTTATGGAAAGAGAGTTTTGAGAAATGCCCTTCGGGTTTGACAACTCTGTAAAGTGAAAGTCCAAACTGCCCCTTCACTTTGTAGGATGGTAAACACACTGGGGTTATGGTCAGTACACCTGTGGAGACACACACACTGCCCAGTTCCAAGAGATCCCCCTGTGTGACCAGTAAGTTTGTGCTTTGTACGGTGCTCACAGCAGACAGCCAGCCACTCTGCAGAGCGAGACTGAGCCATATAGGATAAAGCTTAGTGCAGTGAAGTCATTCCTCTCACCTTTTATCTTTAATCGCCAGTTTTTAGTGTATAGTCTGTGTCAAATTCTCGCTGAAGAGGTGTTTGTCTTAAATCATGTACAAGATTTATGTACACGCAGGATGGATTGAATAATCTTTTAAAAGAATTATGTACATGCAGGATGGATTGAACAATCTTTTATAAGATTTATGTACATGCAGGATGGATTGAACAATCTTTTAAAAGGTTGATGTACATGCAGGATGGATTGAACAATCTTTTAAAAGGTTTATGTACATGCAGGATTGATGAACAATCTTTTAAAAGATTAATGTACATACAGGGTGAACAGAACAACCTTCAAAAAGATTTATGTACATGGAGAATGGATTGAACAATCTTTTAAAAGATTTTGCGTTCAAGCATTATAGATTGTTTAATTTTTGAAAAGATCTATGTACATACACAGTGGACTGAACAGTCTTTTAAAACATTTATGTACAAGCACGATGGACTGAACAAATTTTACAAGATGCTAGATTTTGTAAGAAATGTTTCAGAATTACTAGAGATGTTTTATCTCCAACACTGTCTTATTTGTCTCATAATTTTGAATGTCTTTTGCGTCTCATTTCTTTTATTTGAATCAAACGCAGTAGTAGTGCACCTCATTCTGTTTGTGTTTCTTTATTATTTCAGTACAACTTACATCTTGCAAGTGATATTAAAGCTTCTGTTTTTGTTTTTCTTAGTGATTTTTTTTCAGTAATGTGTATAAGAAACTAATACACATGTCTTGTAAAGTAATAAATTCAGCTTGTACAGCCATAAATATATTTGTAAAGTAATAAATTTAGTTTGTATAAACTCACATAATAAATTCTATATCACAGTCAATTTGTTTGACAAAGAGCATAACTTGTCATGCTGTGTGCATGTGATACTTTAAGTGTGGTATGAATATCTGGATGGGTTGAGTTTTCTATTCTGATTTGTTTTATGAGTAATCATTTTAATGTCACATTTGTGTAGTCTGTATGTTTTCATCATCGGTTGTATGCCAACTTTTTTTTTCTTTTCTCATATGACCTCTTTCCTAATAGTTTCTTTTCTGGCCACTTTCACACCTCTCTCAGACACCTCATTTCCCTGGTTATTATTTTGTTTTTCTGAATTAATATAATTGATTATATCTGGTTGTATTGAATGGGGATAAATAAGCTTTTTTGTGCTGATCGAGTCTGTATTATCTCTTTCAGTACAGCACAGGATTACTAACTGCTTTATGTTTTTTGCTGTAGCAAAACATTGGGGTCCAAATAGTTGAAATTATTTGTGACCTGTGTAAAAAAAAATTATTTTTCCTAAATATTGTTTTTCCCTGAGAGCACCCAGATTCATAATTTTTGTTTTCCTTCCAAGGGTTTCCAGAGTGAAATGATGAACATGACAACTGTCTGAAAAAAGAGTCTGAAATGTGTACTTTCTGTGGACAGCCCCATGAACACATGATCAATTGCGCGGCAATGAAAGAGTTAAAATTGAGGCTAGCTGTCTGCATTCTTGGTTTCCTGTAACGCATCAGATGTTAGTTTCTTGACCTAGACTGCATCAGATGTTAGTTTCTTGTCCTGTACTGCATCAGATGTTAGTTTCTTGTCCTGTACTGCATCAGATTTTAGTTTCCTGTCCTGTACCGCATCAGATGTTAGTTTCTTGTTTGTTAGTTTCTTGTTCTGTACTACATCAGATGTTAGTTTCTTGTCCTGAACTGCATCAGATGTTAGTTTCTTGTCCTGTACTGCATCAGATGTTAGTTTCTTGTCCTCAACTGCATCAGATGTTAGTTTCTTGTCCTGTACCGTATCAGATGTTAGTTTCTTGTCCTGTACCGCATCAGATTTAGTTTCTTGTATGTTAGTTTCTTATCCTGTACCGCATCAGATGTTAGTTTCTTGTTCTGTACTGCCACAGATGTTAGTTTCTTGACTTGTACCACATCAGATGTTAGTTTCTTGTTCTGTACTGCCACAGATGTTAGTTTCTTGACTTGTACCACATCGGATGTTAGTTTCTTGTCCTGTAATACATCAGATGTTAGTTTATTATCCTGTACCACATCAGATGTTAATTTCTTGTTCTGTACTGCATCAGATGTTAGTTTCTTGACCTGTACCACATCAGATGTTAGTTTCTTGTTCTGTACTGCATCAAATGTTAGTTTCTTGTCCTGTACTACATCAGATGTTAGTTTCTTGACCTAGACTGCATCAGATGCTAGTTCCTTGTCCTGTACTACATCGGATGTTAGTTTCTTGTCCTGTACTACAACAGATGTTAGTTTCTTGTCCTGTACTACATCAGATGTTAGTTTCTTGTCCTGTACTACACCAGATGTTAGTTCCTTGTCCTGTACTACACCAGATGTTAGTTTCTTGTCCTGTACTACATCAGATGGTAGTTTCTTGTCCTGTACTACACCAGATGTTAGTTCCTTGTCCTGTACTACATCAGATGTTAGTTTCTTGTCCTGTACTACAACAGATGTTAGTTTCTTGTCCTGTACTACATCAGATGTTAGTTTCTTGACCTAGACTGCATCAGATGCTAGTTTCTTCACTATATTTGCCATCTTCAGTAAATGTTCTTCCCAGAAATTTCAACTCCAGTGTGTCTAATTTTGGCTTGCTGTTTTGAAGATCTTGAGATGGATTTTTTTTTTTACTTTTAGACGTGAGTGTGGCTCTCAGGTTAACCCAGCCTAAAATGGGTTCCAGATAAATTCCTGGGAAGTAAATGTGGCCAGCATAATGTTGACCATATCACCCAATGAGTAGTGATTGGTCAGTATAAGTAGGTGTCTGCTTGATGTGCCACTGGCTTTAAAATGGGTTCTTTGCTATTACCTTTGTCCAGTTTTTTTTCTAGGAACGAAAGGTGATGGTAGACATCCCAAAAGTCAGAATAAAGGTGCTGTTACTCACCACAAAGTGTCTTATTAAAATAGTGCTGACAAAAAAATTATGCATTTAAAAAAAAAAAGGTTCCGGTAGTGCATGCCATTACCCCCCCCCCCCCCCCCCCCCCCCCCCGAAAAAAAACCTGCTTTTATCTGTTATCCCCATATATGTTCCAGGGCTCCCATTAGGGGGGGTGGGGGGGGAAACAAGAATAGACCCTTAATAGACCAACAAGCATGCCGTAGGCCTCAAACTCAATGGGAACGTCCTTTAAAGTCAGAGTAGATCTGCCTGAGAGGCAAGGAACCAAGAGTCTGCCTACAAAAAGGCCAGATATGGGAAATGGATGTTCACGAATCACTCAGGTTCTGGAACAAGACTGATGTCTGGAGGTGGACGAACACCCAGAACCTTCCTCCAGAGGGTACAGCTGGGGGATGCAAAGAAGAAAAAGATCTGTTTAACATCTTAACTCTTTGAGTCCCATGGAACGTATCATACGTTCATAGGTTCCTAACTAAAAGCCCAATGAACGCAAGATGTGCCGATTTTACATCTCTTTCGACTACCCCTTGGGCCTCTGATGCTAAACCCCCTGGGACTCAAAGAGTTAATATATATCTATAAATGTTTAATACAGATGGAAAAACTCAGCCTTGTATGAGTGGAAACTTAAGCGTGTAGAATATATAGAATGTGATACATGTCTGTTGTTTTATGAAGTTTTTATGATCAAGTCTTTCAAATTTTCTTGTTTTATCTAGAGGTTTGTAGTAGCAGGTTTTATCACCAGGCATCTGTATTTTATTGTTACCTCAGTGTTTTATCATTGTGTGATGTTTTCTGGTTGCATTTTACACTGCATTAATGTTAAAAGTAGGTGGGTGTCCTGAAAAAGCCATAAAGAAAGTGAATCATTTACTGTGTTTTCTCATTTTATTCAATGCAAAGGCTGTTGTCAGGTTTAAAAAAAATATGTCCCTTTATTCCAGACTTGCACCTGTTTATAAATTTATTTCGGGATGTTCCTTGACTTCCACATCCGCACGTGGACTACACAGAAAAATATGACTGTGTAGAGAGTCAGAGAGACATTAAGGTTAGTTGTGTATCCTTTACAGGACGTTGCAGAACCAACCCCAACAGCCCCTGGCTGTTGTGTGGTCTTTCTAGGCAAATGTACGTACAGTAGTTTACCATTGCTTTCTGGACAGTCGGCTTTCTTAATACCACTGTTGAAACCAAAGCAAGACCCACAGCTGGGATCAAACCCGACATTACGAAGCGTTCGCATCAACTAAGCCACAGAACCGACGAGGGACATTAAACAAGTTACAATTTATGTTTGGATGGTAAATAGACAAGATCCAGTGCCGGCCAACAAGCACTTTGTAAAAGGCAACTAATTTGGTTTTTGATGGAATTTGATGCATTGTGTTGAAAGGTGCTTATGTCACAGTCTAGCTGTTAACCACAATGTGCCATTCACATTATTTAACGATGAAAACTGAAAGAAGAAAAACGAAATAGAGATAAGAAGATGAACTAGACGGAAGAAAAAAAATAGAAAGTTAAAATGGCCACTCATAATGACATGTATTCCATCTCTTTTCCTAAACAATAGCAAATGTTTGATCTGCTTATAAATGAGAATGACATATTATGTTTGTGAATGAATATGTGTGTTTTTACACACATGGACTGATGTATCAAAGTGTTCAGTGAAGGAAATGTTTGACTGAGAAATTTTGTGACATTGTAGATTTGGCAGATGTCACTTGAAAACAATTTATGTGATATAAATTTGTGTGAAAAAAAAAAGTTCAGAACGGGAGATGGTAAATTGTACTCTTTCAGTGTTAGAAACTTTTGAATACAAATTTAAATTTTTTTTTTTAGAAATCACAGCCAGTATGGGATTTAGGTGCAGCTGAATGGATTAGAACAGTGTTCCTCAACCTGTTTGTACCCGGGGCCCACCAAAACGGGAAATTCTGGGATCTGTACCTGTTTGACTCTCATCCCTGAGGTGTTAAATCCTACTTACAGCAATCGTGGAAAAGAAAAACTATGTATCCTACCTTGTTACATGATTAGGCAGAGATCCTTGGAAGCCTACCGGTTGAAGAACACTGGCCTAGGAGTTTGTGAACTTTTTTCACAATTCTCAACGTACCAGGGTTCGATTCGATTTCCATGATTGGCGGTAAAAAAGTCTTGTGGAAACCATTAGGGAGGGGGGGGGGTGGCTGGACATATTGACTGCAGCCAACCTCTGTTGTGGAGACAAGCTATCCATAACACATATGCTATAGTGACATTACAGTGAAAGTTGAGTCTACAGTGGCCAGATTTCTTACATATGCTCTGACCAATGTAAAATTAAAAAATAAAATATAAATGAACAAACACATGGTAAGATATTTAAGACAGATGGGGGAAAGTAATTAATATATAAATGAAGGGAACAGTTTTGTGTCATAACTTTGTTTGAAAGTATTAATGGAGAGAACAGGTTTGTAACAAAATGTTGTGTGCACGTTTTGATGAATGGAACAGGTTTGTAACAATATTTTGTATGAAAATATTGGTGAATGGAATACATTTGCTATGTAAATTTGTATGAAAATATAGATAAATGTAAAAATAAATGTATGACATAATATTGTATGGAAAATATTGATGGATGGGGGAAAAATTTAACAAAACTTTTCTTGAAAATGTTTAATGAAAAAAATTTGTTACCTTTGTATGAAAATATTGTTGAATATAAAACTTTTAATGTTGATATTGATGGACGAAAACATATATCATATAACCTTTAATGAAAATATGGAAAAATATGTAAACGTAACTTTCAATGATATTTTTGGTGAATGAGGAACGTATGAAACATAACTGTGAATAGTAATATTGGTAAAGGAGCAACACGGTTAGTTGTGTATCCTTTACATGACATTGCAGAACCAACCCCAGCAGCCCCTGGCTGTTGTGTGGTTTCTCTAGGCAAATTTACATCCAGTAGTTTGCCATTGCTTTCTGGACGGTCGGCTTCTTGATACCACTGTCGAAACCAATGCAAGGCGCATGGCCCGCAGCTGGGATCGAACCCGGCACCCCGTCATTACGAAGCGTTCGCATCGACTTAGCCACAGAGCCGACAAAGGGGCAACACACCTGTAAAATAACTGAATGATAACATTGATGAGTGAGAAATACGTGTGTCATAAGTTTCAGTGATAAAATTGACGAATGAGAACCACATATGTAACATAACTATGAATGTGAAACACGTACACCATAACTGTGAAAACTAACATGGATGAATGAGAATCATGTCACATAAATGTGGATGTGAAACACATACACCATATCTGTGAAAACTAACATGGATGAATGAGAAACATGTCACATAACTGTGAATGTGAAACACGTACACCATATCTGTGAAAACTAACATGGATGAATGAGAAACATTCCACATAACTGTGGATGTGAAACACATACACCATATCTGTGAAAACTAACATGGATGAATGAGAAACATGTCACATAACTGTGAATGTGAAACACGTACACCATATCTGTGAAAACTAACATGGATGAATGAGAAACATGTCACATAACTGTGAATGTGAAACACGTACACCATATCTGTGAAAACTAACATGGATGAATGAGAAACATGTCACATAACTGTGAATGTGAAACACATACACCATATCTGTGAAAACTAAAATGGATGAATGAGAAACATGTCACATAACTGTGGATGTGAAACACATACACCATTGTGTACATTGTTTGTCTGAGAGTTTGCTGGGATTAGGATAGCGGATGGGGGAAGAGAGAGAGAGGGGGGGTGTCAGGTTTAGAAAATGTAATTCTATTGTAATTAGTATTACTGTGATAAAACCATGTGGAGATTTAGCCTGGAAACACAACTAAGGGAAGGGTTAGTTTTATGGTGAAAACTACATGAATCGGTAGAAAAACTGCATAAATGTTTAGTTCAGTGGTAAAACTTACGTGACTCAGTAAAAATACTACAAGAAAAAAAGCAGCAAAGGTTGAGCTTAAGAATTAAAACTTACATGATTCAGTAGAAAAATTGAAAATTTACTTTGATGATGAAACACATCTCTTTTGGGAAACCACACTAAGATTTCAGTTCATCAGTAAATATTATAACAGCATGCATGAAAAACCAGTATGTCTTTTTTTTCCCCCTTTTTTGTGTTGGGTTTTGTATGCTCAGGTAAGACCATCAGGTGGGTTGCCTCTGTGAACACTTGCATGTCAGCTACAGGTCCTGCAGGGTTCCCAATAGCTTACTTACTCTGCACACTTTGCTCTTAAGACCAGGTATCTTTTTAAAGTTGTAGGTAGAGTGGACAGGTCTGCAGAATGTGCTCAAGTTTTTGTGGTCCTGTCTGTCTGATTTTATGCATGTGGTAGTTAAGCCTGCAGTGTCCTGTACGTAGACGGAAAATTTTTGTATTTTGCTTTCTTTTGAGTCTGCTGATGGGGTCTTGTGGATGTTTACTGTTAGTTTGTTCTCTCCACAATCCCTTGTATTTTCCCTTGATAAGTGTTTTGACCACTGGTAATGACAATGAATGGGCGTGTTGTTTCTCTTTTGTTCCATTTTTTTGCAAGTCTGTCCACTAACTCATTTCCTGATATGCCGCAGTGAGCCCGGATCCACTGGAGAACGATTTGATTGTTTTTTGAGATACTGTTTAGCTGGCAGGTTAGTTCTCTCTCCATGTTGTCTCATGGATCCCTCTGAGTCGCCTGGAGGACTGACATGCAGTCACAAAGGAAAACAAATTTGGCTGTTTTTTTATTTTTCTTTCCACAAGCACTTTGGTAGCTTGCTGTTCTGCTCTGAAGTTTGCAGAGAGTTTTTCCCCTAGGCGCATGACGTTTCTAAAACAACTGAAACCTTTCATTTTTACACATACACTATTCCTTTATTTTGCAACATAATTTCCATCAACATTGATGCACTTGTTCCATAATTTTGTCAGTCCTCCCAAACCTGCTGCACAGAACTGCGTGCTCTGTGTTCTAAACCACATTTAACTTCTGCCTCATTTGTGAAATGTCTCCTGCCACGGTGGGTTTTCAGTGGATCAAAAAAGTGAAAATCGCTTGGGGCTAAATCAGGGCTGTAAGGTGGAAGTTCCAGAAGTTTCCACTTTAGATGGTTAATTGTCTCCAGAGTTAACTGAGCTGTATGTGGTCTGTCTGGCATTGTCATGAAGGGGCAGTACTCCTCTAGTCAGCAGGTCTGGATGTTTTCTTGGAATTGCAGCATGAAGCATTAATAGAACTTTACAGTAT
Organism: Candidula unifasciata; assembly: GCA_905116865.2. NCBI lineage: Eukaryota > Metazoa > Mollusca > Gastropoda > Stylommatophora > Geomitridae > Candidula > Candidula unifasciata. The sequence goes on along the minus strand of CAJHNH020000202.1, from coordinate 150,494 downwards.
GAATCAGCATTCACATTGTCACTTTGTTTTCTTCAAATTGCTTAAAATCACTCCTTGACAGTCCCACAACACTGTCAGCATAATCCCCCCTGCTGATGGCGAAACCTTGAATTTGTTAACATAAGGAGAAGAAACATGTTTCCCGTGCATTAAAGCACGCTTTCATTTGGACTGGTAATGATGCATCCATGATTCATCCCCAGTAACAGTCCTCTTCAGCATGTCTTCTTCTTCATTCTTATGACTGTCCTTTGCTGGCAGCCCTTGCCCCCCTCCCAGAAAAAAAGCACAACAGCATGTTCTTTGAGGGTACACTCCTTAAGTACGGTCACCATTTTGCTTCTGTGTTGCGAATGCGCATGCAACACCTAGCGCCACCTAACGAACGGAGACATCAAGTTTGATGTTGTTGTCACCTAATGACACCTTTAGAAACCACCAAAGACATTTTCCAGCCATCCCATAACAATTTTTTTGTGATCTCTGCCTTTCTTTTCTGACCTCTGTACTTCTGCTGTGTTCTCTTGCAACAACCCCCCCCCCCCCCTCCTCCCCCAGCTGTCTCTCTCTCTCTCTCTCTCTCTCTCTCTCCCTCTCTCTCTCCCCCCCCCCTTTTCTCTCCCTCCCTCTCTCTCTCTCTCTCTCTCTCTCTCTCTCTCTCTCTCTCTCTCTCTCTCTCTCTCTCTCTCTCTCTCTCTCTCTCTCTCTCTCTCTCTCTCTCTCCTTTCTCTTGTATTCTCTGCTTTTTATTTCTGTCCTCTGTACTTATCTCGTATGTTCTCCTTTAAACCCTCCCTCTCCCCGCTTTCTCTCTCTTTCTCTCTCTGTCCCTTTCTTTCTCTCTCTCTTTCTTTCTCTCTCCGTCTCTTTCTTTCTCTCTCTCTCTATCTCTCTCCTTTCTTTTGTTTTCTCTGTTTTTCTGTCCTCTGTACTTAGTCTTCTATGTTATCCTGCAAACCCCCCTCCCTCCCCCCCCCCCTCTTTTTCTCTCTTTTCTTTGATAAATGAAAGAACAAATGAATCAAATCTTCTTCTTTTGCATTCGTCCGAAAGTATAGATGCATTGTGCCTGTTTACAATATGGTTGTGATATTTGCGTCTTTCAACCGACACATTCGACTTCTGCTGGCATTTGTTGTCCGAGTTAGCCGTTCCGGGAATCAAAAATGGACCTTGCTGCACCTCGGACATCCTTATACTTTCTCCGTCCCTTTCCTCATTGCCAGCAAAGAGTACCCACAATGATTGTACCAGCTGTAGCCTGATTAAATATTAAACTTTTTTCCCCTGTTGGGGTGGGGGGCGCCTGCGTGGTTTCGAGGCGTGGTGTCCACCTCAAGGGTTAGAGGTTCCCAGTTCAATCCCCTGTTAGGGCTGAGATTTTTTTCATGTGGACTTGGACTTCTTGTAATTCACCTGCTCTCTGGGTAGTCAGACTGGACTCCCGTGTGTAATTTTTGCCCACGCAAAAAAAAAAAAAAAATCGCTTGGCAGTTTGAAATCAAATAGAATAGCCTAACGGCGCTGCCTGGGTAAAAATTTGGAATTAAAAATCTACCCAAAAAAGTATTTCAGGATCCTGTGCACTGTGCTGAGCTTCTTCGGACTCAGACTTGAGGTAGAAGAAGACAGCACTTATAGGTTATGTGCCATGATGTTGATCCATTGTTCAAACCTCTTTCCCCTGTGGGTAGAAAAATCATCCAGGACTGTACCCGGCATCCATTTAAGGCGAGGTCTACCTGTAGGCCAAGGTAATTTTGTTTTAAAAGTCTGGCTCCATTCGGATTTGAACCCACAACCTTAGTTTTGCAAGCAGGTGTTAGCCACTTCCCTTTGACTCATTCTTTATATAGTAACTGAAAGTAATCAAATTATTTAGCCATGTGTACTTTACATACTTAGCTTTGGATCTAAGAAACTGAATTAACACTAAAGAAGAATTAACTACATCTGTGGATAGTAGTGAATACTTTAGGAAAAGAATAAATATATACGCCTGAAAAATAACGTGTAGTATACCTTGTAGAAGGTAGTAAATACAGTTTATGTAGGAAAGGTAATTTATTTCTTGTGAGAGGTAATCAATAAAAGTTATGGAGTCTAGTATTTTAGAATTTAATAAATACTGTTTATAAATTAAAGCTAATTTATATCTTATTACAGGTGATTAATGGAAAGGTATCAGAACCCTATGAGAGGTAATAATCATCATCATAATTCTTTGTGTCTTGTTAGATGTCAGATAGGGCTCACATTCGATTCCTCCACTCTGCTTTATTGCAAGCTACTCTCGATTTCTGACACGGAGTTCCGACCAGCGTTCATAATAATGTTCTTTCTAATGTTTCTGCCTCTAATTGCCATGAAAGGTAATCAATAAATGTGAAAAGGGTTTATGCAGACTAGTAAACTTTGCTGGATGTCATGAACACAGTTTATCTATTAAAGGTAATTTATACCTTGTGTGAGATGATAAAGGTAAATGTAGGCTTGTACACCTTGTAGGGAGTAATACAAATAGTTTGTCTGTAAAGGTAATGTGGTTTATAATACTATTTGAGAGGTAATAAATATTGTCTTCAAGTGTAATGCAGCCTAGTACACCTGAGGAAGTTAATAAATACAGGATGTCTATAAAACAGTGGGATAAATACTGTATGCTCTGTGAGTGGAAGAAAATATAGTGTACTTTTTGAAAGGTAATTCAGTATGCCATATGAGTGGAAGAAAATACAGCAAGGTAATTCAATATGCCCTGTGAGGAAGAAAATATAGTATATTTTATGAAAGGTAATTCTATCTGCCCTGTGAGGAAAAAAATATAGTATACCTTGTGAAAGGTAATTCCAAATGCTCTGTGAGGAAGAAAATATAATATACATTATGAAAAGTAATTTAATCTGCTCTGTGAGTGGAAGAAAACACAATATACCTTATAAAAGGTAATTCAGTATGCTGTGTGAGTGGTAATTAATTTTGACAAGAAGTAACACAGAACACGCTAATGTGCCCTTCGTGAATTCATTTGTGTAAATAATTTGAGATCAGACTATGTGGCTTTGTATGTATATGAGTGGTAAACATTTATTTGCTTGTGTTATTCTGAAATCTAGTTATTGATTTGTGATATTTTTTGTGTGTGTACATTGGTAGATATGGCATGGTGATGTAATTTGTATACAAGAATGGTTAGAAGTGTGAGGGTGTCATTGTTTGTAAATGAGAAGGCTTAGAAATGTGAGGGTGTCATTGTTTGTACTCAGAAATTGTTAGAAATGTGAGGGTGTCATTGTTTGTACTCATGGATGGTTAGAAATGTGAGGGTGTCATTGTTTGTACATGAGAATGCTTAGAAATGTAAGGGTGTCATTGTTTGTACACAGGAATGGTTAGAAATGTGAGGGTGTCATTGTTTGTTCATGAGAATGCTTAGAAATGTGAGGGTGTCATTGTTTGTACTCAGGAATTGTTAGAAATGTGAGGGTGTCATTGTTCATACATGAGAATGGTTACAAGTGTAAAAATTGCTAGAAATCTCTAGATGCTACTTATGTGTGTAATAGTGGGTAAAGATCTCTGGAGGCTCTTGTATATATATATATATATGTGTGTGTGGCTAGAAATCTCTGGATGTTACTTATGTGTGTAAGAGTGGGTAAAGATCTCTGGATGCTCTTGTATATATATATATATATATATGTGTGTGTGGCTAGAAATCTCTGGATGCTACTTATGTGTGTGAGAGTGGATAAAGATTTCTGGATGCTCTTGTATATATATATATGTGTGTGTGGCTATAAATCTCTGGGTGTTCTTATGTAAAGATTACAATCTCTGAATGTCACTGTATGTGTATATGAGTGGATAACGGTCACTGTATGTGTATGGGAATAGGTAATAATCTCTTGATGTTGCTGTGTGTGTGTGGGAAATAACAATCTTTGCATGTCACTGTATGTGTGTGGGAGCGGATAATAATCTCAGGATGTCACTGTATGTGTGTGGGAGCAAACGCTGATTTCTCTAGATGTCGTCGTGTGTGTTGGAGTAGATAGCGATCTCTGGATGTTGCTGTATGAATGTGCCAGTGGCTACTTGTTGCTGTATGTATGTGCCAGTGGCTAACAATTTTTGGATGTTGCTGTGTTAATGTGCCAGTGGCTACAGAGTTATGGATGTTGCTGTATGTATGTGCCAGTGGCTACAGATCTCTGGATGTTGCTGTATATATGTGCCAGTGGCTACAGATTAATGGATATTGCTGCATGTATGTGCCAGTGGCTACAGATATATGGATGTTGCTGAATTTGTGCAAAAGCAGAGAGAGATGTCAGCTGTTTTGCATACCATATGTACAGTGTCAATAAGCAATCACCAGTGTTACTTGTTTGTTACAGATGTTATACATTTGTTATATATGCTACTGTGCTATATTACACATGTTACTAAGCTACATTTCTATGTTGTTTTGCATATGTCCTCCTTTTTATATTATGCATATGATGTTGTTGTGCATTTAGTCTGTTGCACCTGTACAAAATCCTGTTGGAAACCTGGTATACATAAAATATATGTGTATGCAGAAGGCTGCACCTGTTACCTCTATATGTTGTATGTTAACCACTTTACTGAGGGAATACCTACTGTTTTGCTGTTTTATTACATTCTTCTTTCACTGTACCCTTGCACTGGCCACAAATAGAATCATTAATTTATGTTTAATTATGTGACATTGTTATTTAAATGTTGACCCTGTGTGAGTGTCCCTTGTAGTCATTTAAATGTTGACCCTGTATGAGTGTCCCTTGTTAGTTATTTAAATGTTGACCCTGTGTGAGTGTCCCTTGTAGTTATTTAAATGTTGACCCTGTATGAGTGTCCCTTGTAATTATTTAAATGTTGACCCTGTATGAGTGTCCCTTGTTAGTTATTTAAATGTTGACCCTGTGTGAGTGTCCCTTGTAGTTATTTAAATGTTGACCCTGTGTGAGTGTCCCTTGTAGTTATTTAAATGTTGACCCTGTATGGGTGTCCCTTGTAGTTATTAACTGTTGACCCTGTATGAGTGTTCCTTGTAGTTATTTAAATGTTGACCCTGTATGAGTGTTCCTTGTAGTTATTTAAATGTTGACCCTGTATGAGTGTTCCTTGTAGTTATTTAAATGTTGACCCTGTATGAGTGTTCCTTGTAGTTATTTAAATGTTGATCCTGTATGAGTGTTCCTTGTAGTTATTTAAATGTTGACCCTGTATGAGTGTTCCTTGTAGTTATTTAAATGTTGACCCTGTATGAGTGTTCCTTGTAGTTATTTAAATGTTGACCCTGTATGAGTGTCCCTTGTAGTTATTTAAATGTTGACCCTGTGTGAGTGTTCCTTGTAGTTATTTAAATGTTGACCCTGTGTGAGTGTTCCTTGTAGTTATTTAAATGTTGACCCTGTATGAGTGTTCCTTGTAGTTATTTAAATGTTGACCCTGTATGAGTGTTCCTTGTAGTTATTTAAATGTTGACCCTGTGTGAGTGTTCCTTGTAGTTATTTAAATGTTGACCCTGTATGAGTGTTCCTTGTAGTTATTTAAATGTTGACCCTGTATGAGTGTTCCTTGTAGTTATTTAAATGTTGACCCTGTGTGAGTGTTCCCTGTAGTTATTTAAATGTTGACCCTGTATGAGTGTTCCTTGTAGTTATTTAAATGTTGACCCTGTGTGAGTGTTCCTTGTAGTTATTTAAATGTTGACCCTGTGTGAGTGTCCCTTGTAGTTATTTAAATGTTGACCCTGTGTGAGTGTCCCTTGTAGTTATTTAAATGTTGACCCTGTGTGAGTGTCCCTTGTAGTTATTTAAATGTTGACCCTGTGTGAGTGTCCCTTGTTAGTTATTTAAATGTTGACCCTGTGTGAGTGTCCCTTGTTAGTTATTTAAATGTTGACCCTGTGTGAGTGTCCCTTGTTAGTTATTTAAATGTTGACCCTGTGTGAGTGTCCCTTGTAGTTATTTAAATGTTGACCCTGTGTGAGTGTCCCTTGTTAGTTATTTAAATGTTGACCCTGTGTGAATGTCCCTTGTTAGTTATTTGAATTTTGACCCTGTATGAGTGTCCCTTGTAGTTATTTAAATTTTGACCCTGTATGAGTGTTCCTTGTTAGTTATTTAAATGTTGACCCTGTGTGAGTGTCCCTTGTTAGTTATTTAAATGTTGACACTGTATGAGTGTCCCTTGTTAGTTATTTAAATGTTGACCCTGAGTGAGTGTCCTTTGTAGTTGTTTAAATGTTGACCCTGTGTGAGTGTCCCTTGTAGTTATTTAAAAGTTGACCCTGTGTGAGTGTCCCTTGTTAGTATTCAGATATTGGCCTCTAGTTTTTATCAATGAACATGTCTTCAGCAGGACTATTAAAAAGTGTGGGATCTGTGACAGTAAGTAAAGGCAAGGGCCCTTTTTCATGCCTTCAGACATACTGGGCACATAGGGCTGGACCTATATTTTATGGACCACTCAGTGGGTGATGGGGTCACAAGTATGCAGGCTGCCTTTGTTTCTCAGGACTTTACCTGGTACCCATTTAAGGCTGGGTGAACCTAGGAGTTAAGGTCACTTTTTTGAAGAAACAAAATGTCCTGTTCTACCAGGACCCAAACCCAGGACCTTTAGTCTGCAGCCAAGCTTCTGGCCGCTACACCACGGTGGCTCCAAGTATGTGGAAGACACCTTGGGAAATTTAGAAAAAGGCTGCAGGTCTTGGGTAATTAGGAACCCACTGCCATGTCCATTTGTTGCATTGCACTCATCTGTCTGAATTGATGCTTCAACTTCTTGTGTCCCATTGGGTTATTTTTAATGTTCTTAGGTAATTAGGACCCGACTGCCATGTCCATTTGTTGCATTGCACTCATCTGTCTGAATTGATGCTTCAACTTCTTGTGTCCCATTGGGTAATTTTAATGTCTTTATTTTGTCAAATCTCAAACGCTCCCCACTATGGGTTCAAGGTCCCATTATCAGGGGAAACTAGACAAGACACACTGCCTCCGCAACAAGCATGTCCTACGAGTCGACTAATTGGCGGGGTTCGGGAGGGCTTCCTTTGAAGTCGAAGCACATCTGCCTGAGAGGCCAGAAACTAAGAGTGCATAGAAATAAGCCAGGTCTGTGAAACAGATGTGCACGCACATAATAAAAATAGGTTCTGGAACAAGACTGAAGTATCGAGGTGGACAAACAACTCGAATTTTTTTGCTGGAGTTTACAGCCGATGAACGCAAAGAAGAAAAATAAAATGAGTTAAAGTAACATCTTGTGAGAATAGAGTGGGTTGAACTAACAACTTTTCAAAATAGTTTAACTAACAACTTGTTATAAAAGAGTGAGTAAAAGTAACATCTTGTTAGAATAGTACGAGCTAAAATGACAACTAGTTAGAATATAATGTATTACAGTAACATCTTGGGTTCAAAAATAGCGCCTTGTCAGAATAGAATTGGTTAAAAGCAACGTCTGTTAAGTATTGACAGAGTAAATTATTCTGGCATGTTATATCAGTGTTGACATCCGTGTTTATCTTTGCTAGTGATCCTGGCCTCATACACTAGCAGTGTTAATAATTGCCTAAATACTTTTGTTGTCTGTTTCTGTGTTTATTTGAAAGTGTTTTCTTTCACACTGAATTTGTGAGGGGGGGGGGGGCACACAAACGATCTCTCTCTGCTGCCCCTTCTCTCTCTGTCTGTGTTTCTCTCTGCCTCTCTGCTTGACTCTCTCAGTCCAAGTCGGTCTGTCTAGCCCTCTGTCAGTCTCTCTCCCAGTCTGTCTGTCTGTCTCTCTCTCTCTCTCTCTCTGTCTTTCTCTCTCTGTATGTCTATATATCTGCCTCTCCACCAGTGTTCTAGTGCTGTAGTACAAAATGAACAGGTGCCCCTGGAGTTACAGTACCAAAATTCTTGGAGTTCTTGATGTAGGGGTACACAAATTCACCAGTGCTCCTGGTTTCATCGTACAGAATGAATGATACAGGTTTTTTAAAGGCAGAATTAGATGCCATACATGGGGTGGGGGGGGGGGCAATAACAAAAAATATGTTTGTTTGTTTTAGTATTCAGAAGCCATGAGTTGTTAACCCTTAGGCTCGGTATTATGGATATCGCAACCTTTTGGCCTTGATTCCATTGTAAATCTGGGAGAAATGTGGCTTTTCTGCCTACCCCTGGGAGTGAACCCAGACCACAAGAAGTTCGTCACCCGGTCACCGCGCAATCCGGTTTAGCCAACTATGCTAGAGAGCTGGGCAAGGAATAAGATAGGGATAGAATTGTTCGTCCACTTCTGGACTTTAGTTTTGTTTCAGCACTCGAATTTTGCATGCAGATCCATTTTACAGATCTGGCATATTTGTAAACAGACTGTTGGTTCATCACCTATCGGACAGATGCACTCCAGTTAGGATGCTGATAGCTTGAGAAAGGTCTTGTTACCCCTTGAATAGTATGACAAGCTAGATGTTGCCAGTGCCCTTTAGGAGCGAGTGAACAGTGCAGGGCACAAATAGATCATTACGGTCTGAGGAGAATGGCGCTGCGAGGAGTTACCAGGGGATCTGGCGGACGCTCAACACTCAAGAGAAGGGCGAGACGGACATACAAACAGACTGTAACTGGTACCGTCAGAACTGGAACTCTTCGCTTGCTGCTGAAGGTGGGGACAGAGCGCTTATGGGAGTGTCCCGAGTGCTGTAATGTTGATTCTTAATTCAGCATTCAACCCTCTGAATAATGACTAGCAGAAATAGAGATTGAGGATGGTGGAATGTACCCAGCTGTGAGGATGGTGGAATGTACCCAGCAGTGAGGATGGTGGAATGTACCCAGCAGTGAGGATGGTGGAATGTACCCAGCAGTGAGGATGGTGGAATGTACCCAGCTGTGAGGATGGTGGAATGTACCCAGCAGTGAGGATGGTGGAATGTACCCAGCAGTGAGGATGGTGGAATGTACCCAGCAGTGAGCATGGTGGAATGTACCCAGCTGTGAGGATGGTGGAATGTACCCAGCTGTGAGGATGGTGGAATGTACCCAGCTGTGAGGATGGTGGAATGTACCCAGCAGTGAGGATGGTGGAATGTACCCAGCAGGGTGGATTGAAGATTAGTAATAAGTGGTCAGTGTCACAATATAAGCTGTAAAGTGTGCCCAGTTTAGCAGTATTGTGTGGACTCATGTACTTTGTCTAATAAAACCTTCTGGATAATGATTACTGTAATGATGCTCTTGTGGTCTCTGAAACTAAGCTGTTGATTTAATACACTTGTTTTCTTTAGCCTTTTTTGACTTTTTAATTGGAATTTTTCTAACTGTTGATCAAAACAAATATAATTAAAGGTTGTGATTTTCAGGCACATATTTTGTTTCATATGTCCAAAGTTGCTAAATTTTCAACCCACTTTTTGTTTTTCAACTTGTGTAGTGGCGCGCAGCCAGGCGCTCTCTAGCTCCTGTACTCATGTGTGTATTTTTTATGGTTTTTTTTTTTGTATGTCAAGTGTCTTCAGTAATTTGGGTGGAGTAATGAGAGTTGAGTTGATTGAAATTAATCTTGTCATCCTCTCGTGGGATGCAATTTTTAGCTATTTTGAAGCCCCACCCTGGCTTTTGCCAGGGACCTGAAATATGGCCTAACAGCTGAAAGGGGTTTCCGGGACCTTTTCACAGGTGATCCTTATCCACGTGGTGGCACTTTGTGTCACCGGGTGTTTATTACTTCTTGCGTGATGTCTTGGTGGAGTACAACTTACATACATACATAATACATACATACATACAAGTGAATTGAGACATATGTATTAAGTCAGTGTTCTTCAACCTGTTCATACTGGCGGCCCACTAATACAAGGGAAATTGTTTCACGGCTTATCTGACAGTTAACCAGACACACACAAAAATAATGCAGTTATTTGTTAAATCTGATGTCACAAACTTGACGGTTTCAAGACTGCTGCTGCTTAAAGGTTAGAAAATCGAAGATATGTGGCTGAGGTGTTGTTTCTGATAAACAAAGGACTGCAGTAACATCCATTCTACTTCTCTTTTCAGTGTTTATTACTGACATGCTGACTTATTATGTTGAATATCTCTTTCTGGTTGAAATCAGCAGAAATTAAAAAAAACTGTCATAAGAATATTTCCATATCTTCTTGTGTGCATTATCCCAGAGACAACTTTTAGAATGCATCCGTTTTAATTTAACTAAAGACATAACTCGTTTTCTAAACAACACATCATCATCAATTCTCGTTATGCCTAGTGGCACATGAGGCTTCAGAGAACACTTTCCATGCTTTCCTGTCCTGTGCAATCTTCAGTGCAGTTTTCCATGTCAGAGATGCCGCACTCACTTTCCATCATTCGTCTCCATGTTGTTTTTTGGGCACCCCTTTTTTCTCTTTCCCTCTGGTGTCCATGTGAGAGCTGTTTTGGCAGGTATATCAGGATTCATTCTCATAAAGTTACCAAGCCATTTCCATCTTTTCTGGGTTACCATACTGTCTAGAGTTTCTTGGCAACGCAGCACATCTTAAAATACAATACAAACAAGTGAAAAAAAAAAACATAATGTTATGAGGTGTAGGCAGGAAAAGATGAAGCAATACTGCATGCAGCCTAAATAATACTGCCTACATTGTTACGGGCTTGTTACGGGCGCTTCCTAGGAGGCTAGGTACCAGCAGTCTGCACGCAAGCCAAATCTGTAAAATGGCTGTGCACACAAAATTTAACAAGTGTAAAATTGGTTTGAAAAAGCAAGACTTTCTTTTCTGCAAGAGGTGACAGCTGGTAAACATATATTATATGATGATCACTATGTGTAGTATTGTTTCATGTGGATTGAGCTGAACAGTTCAACACTGACCACAGAGAGGTCAGCGATACCTGAAGAGAGAAAACATTTACCTACAGCAGCTTTAAACTATTACAGAGGCAGGTGGCTGAGAGGCTGGAATGCTGGGGTTAAGTCAGAAGACTCAGGTTCGATTCTTTGTAAAATGATGGACATTTTTTTTCCTGACAGGTGCACAAATAAACATCCTAACCTGCACTGTTTACGACGACTGCACTAGCCATGCGTTTCTAAATTCTAAAGACTGCCCGGTCTGAGACCACCCTTACCCTTCTTTTTCTTATAGACCATGCCATGTGGTGTTGGTAGTCATGTCTAACTACAGCCTTCTGTCTCGTGTATTTTCAATCATTTCTAGCACAGAAAACACCTTGTTTCCCAGGTCAAGCCAGCCAAAATTGTAAAATCCTGGGAAGTGAAGGTGGCTGGCAGGATGTTAACTATACCCCTCACTGAGTGCCCATTGATCTATAAAGTAAAGGACTAGCCCTATGTACCCAGTATGCATGAAGGCATGGAAAAGGGTCCTTTACTTTACTTCTGGTACAGATGTTCTTCCATACCATGATGTCAGACTGTTCAGCATTCTCTCTTTCTCGCTCTTTCTCTTTCGCTCTCCCTCTCCCTCTCTTTCTCTCTCTCTCTCCCTCTCTTTTTCTCTCTCTCTCTCTTTCTCTCTTTCTCTCTCTCTTTCTCTCTTTTCTCTCTCTCTCTCTCTCTTTCTCTTTTGCTCTCCCTCTCTTTCTCTTTCTCTCTTTCTCTTTCTCTCTCTCTCTTTCTCTCTCTCCCTCTCCCTCCCTTTCCCTCCCTCCCTCCCTCCCCCTCTCTCTCTTTCTCTCTCTCTCCCCCTCTCTCTCTCTCCCTCTCTCTCTCTCTCTCTCCCTCTCCCTCCCTCCCTCCCCCTCTCTCTCTCTCTCTCTCTCTCTCTCTCTCTCTCTCTCTCGCCCTCAACCCTCCCTCCCTCCCCTCCTCTCTCTCTCTCTCTCTCTCTCTCTCTCTCTCTCTCTCTCTCTCTCTCTCTCTCTCTCTCTCTCTCTCTCTCTCTCAAAAAACGATTCTTCTTCTTCTTCACTTCCTCTTTTACCGCTGTGGGTGTCGAGGGAGATATAAGGTTCTGTTTCTGGCCGCCTCGACCATAGGCACATCGTGCTGTTGTAGAGCTTCTCTGATGTTATCTTTCCATTTGTTCTTGGTCTACCTCTTGCTCTACGACCTTCTTCTCTTTCCATGTGTGCTTTGTATGGTATGGTGTCACAAGGCATTCTCTCTAAGTGGGCAAACCATTTCACTTGCTGTTAAAACGTTGATTATCCCCTTATAACGTGGTTAATCAGTTCCCTTGCAAGCCAGTTGCTTTCAAAACATCTTCATTACTATTTGTATATGCCCAGCGTGTTCTCATCATTTGTCTGTAAAACCACATTTCCGCCCCTTCCACATAACTATTTACTAATCGGCCAACTGTTCATGGTTCACTCCTACATATTAGGAAATAATTTATTTAGCTCTTGAAAAAAAAAAAAAGTGCTCTTTCTCACCACTCTACAAAGTGGTAAAGGCAGGCGGTAAAGATATTTCAAATGTGTTATGTGTTTGTGTGTTAGGCCCAGTACATCTCTTGTCTAAGGCCCCAATCCATGAGATATAAGGATGTTATAACATACGGTCTTGGAGTATACACATATATATGTATTTGTTACCAGTTTGACTTTGAGTTGGCGGGTCTGTAATTTGAGCAGCTATACCTTGTGAAGTGCTTTCATCACAACGAGTAATAACAAAATCTAATATCTTTATATTAACTGTCCTTTTCCTTTGCAGGCATGGGCAAATTTAATATGTATATTTTAAAAAACAAAACAATGTCAAGTGTTTTTTTTTGGTTTTCACTGGCGTGTGAAAGCTACCATGTTGTTGTCATCTATTTTTCCTTTGTGTGGATTTCTAATATTTGGATGTTTACAATTTGTAATGTCAAGACGGTTTTATGTTTGAGTTTTTAGAATTATAGTTTATTATTATGTGTCTGATTTTTATTTCATTTTGAACATAAATTCCCCAGCATTTTGGGCCCACCTTCCTCTTTTTAATACGAAATTGTACACATCATCCCACCTTTCCTGTGAATGTGCTAGGGAGCGGAGTTTTAATTCACCACACAAGACTGAAGCGGATCAATAGACACAAAAGGGTAGAAGTGGTTAAACTAATAATTCAGCCATAAAGAGTTACTATAACAACTGTATGTGATAGAAGACGACTGGAGCATTGTATTTCTAAGGGAGGTTCACATGACAACCTTAAAGATGAGATAGAAGTTACGATAACCATGCCATAGTCTAAAACCTGAACATAAGTGTTGATAAGGATGTCAAGAGTGTTAAGCGTGTGATATCACGGTGCAGACAAATGTTGTGACATCACAATGACAGTTTGAAGAAAGCTGCCCCACTTTTGGCCTGCACCAAAGAATGGCACCCTTTTGTTTTTTAATTGTTATTATTATTATTATTATTTAAATCAGTGAAAGGGGTTAAACCTGTAGAAATGTCATCGGCAAGTCCAGTATTGTGTCGGATGCCTGTCAGCCCATCAAGTACATGAGTGAAGTAGATCGGGAATAGCCTGTCACAGAAGTGAGAGGTTACAAGAAAATTGTGTGGTTATTGTAATTTTTGTCACACTTTTCAGGTTTTCGTTTGAAACCTCCTCATAAAATTAGGAAGCCCTGAGAAACCTGTGGTAACTTGTTGGGTAGTGAAAGAGTGAAGCTAGGAAGTGAAACAATAACTCAAATTTTGGTAATGTATTATAAGAGAAGAATAGATCCATAAAATATGTCAACATTTTCTTTTCTTTCATTTTTAATTTCCAATTATTCGCCATCTCTCCCCCTAGTTGCACTTGAAGCCAATACCACCCCCTTTTATTATTTCAGTGCCGCTCAGTTGCAGCACAAGGCTGTTATGTCCTTGGATGAACGAAGAAGAAGAAGAAATATATGGTTGATGTGTTAGATTGTGTTTTTAAATATTGAAGTACATGGTTGGTAGGCCAGACCATATGTTTGTTTCATCTGCTCTGTTTGAAAGTTTATCACATGCCCTAACTTTGACTGGTATTGCATTACTCTGATAGATGTTTGTTTGTCTGCATCCATCAGATGAGCATTAATTTTTTCTGAAATAAAAGTGATTTCATTCTACACGCTTTCTTTGTTTGTACTTACTTACCTCAGACGAATGAAGGAGTCCACCTAGTAGGAACAAATAAATTGATGGGAAATTCTTGAAACTTTTAAGTAGTATGATTTAAAAAAAAAATTATAGAATACTCACTGGCAATATAAAAGATAAAAATAAAGATGGTCATTAACTCTTTATATGCCAGCGTTTTATGCTACTGATTACTTTACCTTCTGTCTCCTATACTTTCCATCAACTCTTGACACAGATGATCTTCCATAGTCTGTGTGGTGTGGCACTGATAGTCATGTCTATCCACAACCTTCTGTCTCGATTACTTTCCATCAACTCTGACACAGATGATCTTCCATAGTCTGTGTGGTGTGGCACTGATAGTCATGTCTATCCACAACCTTCTGTCTCGATTACTTTCCATCAACTCTGACACAGATGATCTTCCATAGTCTGTGTGGTGTGGCACTGATAGTCATGTCTATCCACAACCTTCTGTCTCGATTACTTTCCATCAACTCTGACACAGATGATCTTCCATAGTCTGTGTGGTGTGGCGCGGGTAGTCTTGTCTATCCACAACCTTCTGTGTTGTTTACTTTTAATCAGTTCTGAGACAGATTATCTTCCATGCCATGATGTCAGACTGTCTAGCATCATCTCTCTTGGTCTCCCTCTACCTCGTTTCTCCTCCAACTTTCTTACTGTCACAATGTACTCCAATTTTCTTTCCATGACATGATCAATGAATGTAGATTGTCTCCCTGTGATGTAGGAAATCACTTCTCTTCATGAGTCATTCTCTTTCAGTACATCTTCATTACTGTTTGTTTTTTTTTTTTGTCTAGTGTGTTCTTATTCATTTATAAAGCCACTTCCGCATAAATTTTCACTAATTGACTAACTGCTCGTGATTTACTTCAATATATCAGAATAGGATGAATATAGCATTTGAAAATTCTCTTTCTCACAATAATTGACAAAGAAAGACTGCATAGAATGTTCCCAATTTTGTAAAATACTGCCTTTGTTTGATCTATTCTACACGTAACTTCTTGAATACATATTCCAGCAACTGTTATCAGGGTAGACAATACCACAACGTATCGGTTGGCTAGAGTATTGTCCCATTTACTTATTGTGCTGCATTGTTCCACTGTCTGTGTAATTACCATAGGATTTCATGCAACTCATGTTTTTCTCAACTCCCTAAAGGGTCTGAACATCAAGAAAGATTGGCTGGTAAACAGCATCTTGCCGCGGGAGCTTAATATTTCGGCCATATCAAGCGCTACTGTGAAATGGGAAAAAATGATAGCAGAAGGCGTGGTACCAGCAAAGAGGGGCAGGACTGACTAGCACTCAGATGGGCACAGAATATAAGGGACACTTTAGGTAAGAAAGAGCACGAGGCGATGCTGTTCAATCTGTGTTAGTTATAACTGGGATATGCCCCCCCCCCCCCCCCACTTCAATTGTGCGGTACTTATGCTTGTTCGTTAAAGCTTGAGATCAATAGAGATGTAATCCAAGAACATGGCGGATAATTGCTGAATTCCAGTGTCATCGGGTTTCTATTGAGGCAGTGCCAAATTTGGAAGGTTAGGAATCCCAGGAAAAAAAAACTGCTGTGCACGTATCGGAAGGTTAAGAATTGTGCAAGAGACAATGTTGTGTTAAAGTCAGGAGTTACGCATCTTTGAAGAGACTGTTGTGCACACGCTGGGGTGTTTAGAACGTTGGAAGAGACCATTTTGTGCACATATATAGACAGATCTTAAGTCTGGTGTGTTCAGTTGGAAAGGCCAATGCCATATGTTCGCTACAAAAAGAGGCAGTGCGGCCAGCATCGATTTCAGAACGAATGAGAGAATTAAAAACCGGCCTTTACATGAATACAAACAATATAAAAATGGTAATGTTTTTATGTGTTTATTTTCAATTTCCGCTCCCACTGTTTTTCTCATAACTGCATTATCCGTAACGCCGTATTTACAGCAAGTGTTTGTGGTTTCTGTTGCGCGCGCGCTCTCTCTCTCTCTCTCTCTCTCTCTCTCTCTCTCTCTCTCTCTCTCTCTCTCTCTCTCTCTCTCTCTCTCTCTCACTCGCTCTGTCTCTCTCCATACATATTCATTCACCTTGCCAAATGTACATTCTTTCGTAAAATGTTGCGTTTGTCGTACGCACCACGTCTACCCCGATATTTACAGCCAGCCCATTCTTGGTAAAATATATGTCACATAGTTTAGCTCAACATGTGCACATCCTCACGTGTAGTTCAGCTTGGCATGTGCACATCCTCATGTGTAGTTCAGCTTGGCATGTGCACATCCTCATGTGTAGTTCAGCTTGGCATGTGCACATCCTCACGTGTAGTTCAGCTTGGCATGTGCACATCCTCATGTGTAGTTCAGCTTGGCATGTGCACATCCTCACGTGTAGTTCAGCTCACACGTACACATCCTCACGTGTAGTTCAGTTCGGCATGTGTACATCCTCACGTGTAGTTCAGCTCGGCATGTGTACATCCTCACATGTAGTTCAGCTCGGCATGTGTACATCCTCACGTGTAGTTCAGCTCGGCACGTGCACATCCTCACGTGTAGTTCAACTCAGCATGTGTACATCCTAACGTGTAGTTCAGATCGACATGTGTACATCCTAACGTGTAGTTCAGATCGACATGTGCACATCCTAACGTGTAGTTCAGATCGACATGTGCACATCCTAACGTGTAGTTCAGATCGACATGTGTACATCCTAACGTGTAGTTCAGATCGACATGTGCACATCCTAACGTGTAGTTCAGATCGACATGTGCACATCCTAACGTGTAGTTCAGATCGACATGTGTACATCCTAACGTGTAGTTCAGATCGACATGTGCACATCCTCACGTGTAGTTCAGATCAACACGTGCACATCCTCACGTGTAGTTCAGCTTGGCATGTGTACATCCTCACATGTAGTTCAACTCAGCATGTGTACATCCTAACGTGTAGTTCAGATCGACATGTGCACATCCTCACGTGTAGAACTATCAGACCTGCTCACCTTTCTTATAGATTTCTAATAAGTAAGCCTCTATAAACCTTGGCTCTCGCGTCGACCTAGCTCAAAACAGATGCCAGGTCATGCATTGGGAAGTAAAGGCGACATGAGTGATGCTGACCACATAATTGATTGAGTGCCAATGGTCTTTAAAACTACGAGGCTGGATTCATAGGCCTGATAAGGTGCAAGGCTAAAAGGTTTGTTTAAATGGCTATATTATGTGAAATCTTTCCTCATTTGGTCTATCGAGATAGTATCTCTATAATTTCAGACCGAAATTAAACGAGTATCAGAGGCTGACTCTTGTAAAATTACCACCGGTAAAATGAGATGCCCGAAAAAAGCCGCTAACATAAATATCAGAAAGTTAGAAATGGTATTATCAGACTGTGGAAATAAAACTATGCAGCAAATTGTTGAGAAACAGACGATCAAATCGTTTGGTCATTTTGATAAGAATGCGGACAGAAAAAACTACCAAAGCATGTGCTATACATGAAAAGATCTGATGTGAAACAAAAGGTCGCCCTAGGAGAAAGGGATTGATGGCATTAAAGAGCTTTTACATCGACAAAGAATGACAATAGTCACTCCCGCCCATCAAGC
The DNA here is from genome assembly GCA_905116865.2 of Candidula unifasciata. Lineage (NCBI taxonomy): Eukaryota > Metazoa > Mollusca > Gastropoda > Stylommatophora > Geomitridae > Candidula > Candidula unifasciata. The sequence continues at coordinate 132,744 of CAJHNH020000202.1, read as the reverse complement.
AATGGATCACAAACTGTCCTTCCCACGCCGCTTAACGGTAGAAGTGGATATTGTGATGACAATGATGAGGGTGATCATAATTAAACGAATGTCTACATTATCTTCATTAATTTGATCTTGGGAAATAATTTAACTATCAAATAACCCTAGTCATGCTCATCATCATCATCATCAGCTGCTGGGGACCATAAGAGTTAAAGTGGGATTTGAACTTGTGACTGTCGGGGTGGCAAGGAAGAGCATTAGCAGCCGTGCTAACACTGCTCCGTCTGGACCATAATTTCATCATCATCGTGCGCCATGGCGATAAGCGTCATGTGTCGCTATATCACAGGGATCACATATCAGGTCAGTGTTCTTGTCTCACCCCATCCATACGACTAGGCCATCCAAGTATTTATCTCTGTCCCTCCCCTTGTTCTCATTACACTAGTCTTGCTAATCATTACATAGTTCCCTAGTTCATTTCTTCTCATAACATGTCCTGTCTATCTATATCTAATTTCTCAAATGTCTAAAATACACCGATTGTCTATGTCTAATTTTTAAAATGTTCGAAAAACATAGACTGTCTATGTTTTATTTCTCAAATGTCCGAAAAACACCGACTGTCTATGTTTTATTTCTCAAATGTCCGAAAAACACCGACAGTCTATGTTTTATTTCTCAAATGTCCGAAAAACACCGACTGTCTATGTTTTAATTCTCAAATGTCCGAAAAACACCGACAGTCTATGTTTTATTTCTCAAATGTCCGAAAAACACCGACAGTCTATGTTTTATTTCTCAAATGTCCGAAAAACACCGACTGTCTATGTTTTAATTTCCCAAATGTCCGAAAAACACCAACAGTCTATGTCTAATTTTTCTAATTACTTTACGGTTTTCTAAGCCTGGACATTTCATTCAATATGTTGAACATTCAAACCGCCCAAAAAATAACAATAATAAATAATACTTTTAATCAGGCACCACAAAAAAGCAGAGGGAAAAAAGACGAAGTGATATAGATAGCCATTGGTCTAATTTTTCACTAAATGAAGACGCCCATTTAAGTCGATGAAACACTTCTCGTTTAGATTTCAGGTTCGTTTTTTGCTGTCTAGTATCTTCTCTTATATCCATGAGGCTGTCTTACTCTCTGTAACCGACAGTCAATATATGAACAGATATTTGTTAATCTTTGATATTAACAGTCGCCATGGATGTTGGCCTTGACAGAAATATTAACTTTGACATCTTTGCAGCCGTGGATGTTGGTCTTGACATAATATGAACTTTGACATCTCGGCAACCGTGGATGTTGGCCTTGACACAGTATGAACTTTGACATTTCTGTAACCATGGATGTTGGCCTTGACATGAATATGAACTTTGACATTTCTGTAACCGTCACCGTTTATTTGTTTTTGTTTTCTTCAAAATTTGTTTGTTTGTTTACATTGCCGTCATGCTCCTCATCATCATGGCTTCCTGCATCGTTGGTGCTTTCACTGCAGAAGATAAAGGCAAATAACATTATCAAACAAATAATCTACAGCGAGAAAGGGAATATTGACGGTTTCCCACCTATTTTACTTGTCTGAGAGGAAAAGCGAATAATGATGGTTTCCCGCCCATTTTACTCGCCCGAGAGACAGGGAATAATGACGATTTTCCGCCTATTTCACTTGTCTGAGAGGGAAACAAGAACAGTGAAGGTTTCCCAACTATTGTACTTGTCTTAGAGGAAATGGGAATAATGGCGGTTTCCTGCCTAATTTACTTGTTTGAGAGGAAAAAGGAATAATGACGGTGTCCCGCCTGTTTTACTTGTCTGAGACAAAATGGGAATAATTGCGGTTTCCTGCCCATTTTGTCTGAGAGGAAATGGGAATAATGACGGTTTACTGCCTATTTTATGTACCTGGAGGGTAATGGAAGTAATGACGGTTTCGAGCATATTTTACGTGTCAGAGTGGTAATGGGAATAATGACTGTTTCCTTCCTATTTTACGTGCACGAGAAGAAATGGATATAATGACGGTTTCCTGCCTATTTTACATGCCTCAAGGGTAATGGGAATAATGACGATTTTCCCACCTGTTTTACCTGCCCGACTAGTTCAACTAAACTGCTGGGATACAGCATATGATTAGCACGATCAACTTTGTACCGGGTGTCGCGGTTTATCAGATGTTTGGTTGCCGAGCCAGGGCGTACCCAATAGCCCGGGTAATATAGGATGTGACGCTCCTCCCCTCTCCCCCATCCTCTACCTCTTGGTATTTCTATTCATTGTGTACGCGCTCGCTGCGTTTATTCTCATTAGGTGGCCGAACAATTTCAGTCTTTGCTCTCAATTAATTTTGCTCTCAATGAATTTGACGATTTGACGATGCCAGTCTGTTTGGTACAGTTTTTTTTTTTTTTTTTTTCTAGTCTTTCCTCAATATACGGAGATATGAGTTTATGGACGTGCATTGCAATGGCATGAGTTGCAGGTATTAGGAGAACTAGAAGATATAGCCTGACTCAGTCAACCAATCAACTGCTGACTTCACAATTAAGGTTGGCTATAACAGACCTCCAACAGTTTGTCCCTTGTCATCCCTGGATATTTACCTCCTTGTCGATTCGCGATAGGGCGTATGCATGCGCAGCTAGCATCGTTGTACTAGTAACTGGCAGCCTACACACATTACAGTTTCTGCATGATTGGTGTAAGTTCGCAGCGAGCATTCTTTTTACTATGTTGGAGAAGTAAATCAAGTGGCGTATTTATAATGCGTGTTGTGGTCTTCCCCTCTTGCTTATGTTCTTGACCAGGTGCAACATTGATAATATAGAGTTTACAATTATTATAGCCCGGCTCGCTAACATATTTGGTTAAACCTGACTTCGCGGCGACCGGGTAACGAACTCCTTGTGGTCCGGCGGGTTAACGCCCCTGGGGTAGGCAGAAAAGCCACATTTTTCCCATATTTACGGTATCTATCATTGGAATCAAAGCCGAAGGGTTGCGATATCCAGAGTACCGAGCCAAAAAGTTAACAACTCGTGGTTTCTGGATATTTAAAAAACAACAATGAATACACAGTTATTTAAATGTCTATAATCTTCTTATTGTTAATTAATATCTCTTAGAGGTTAGTAAGTTATCGAAAGGGTCTAAATAATAAAATAGAACAAATAAGTCATATTTACCATGACCAGGGCAACACAACCGGTACGGCAAACCTCCCAAAATCAGGTTTTCCTGGCATGTCATTTTGAAGTAGCTGAGAGAGAGGGAAAAACAACTTTAGTCAAATAGTAGTAGTAGCAGTAATTTCGTCAGAGATATGCTTTTCAACCTTTCTGGAGTATATCTGCGGTATATAAAGTAAAAGTAATAAAGTAATTAAGTTAAGATCCATTTTCACGCCTTTAGGCGCATCGGGCATATGGGAAAAGCACCCATATTTTTTCAGACCAATCGGCACTGGGTGGGTAATGTCGTCAGCATTACGCCGGCTGTCTTCCCCATCCTGGTACCCACTTAGGCTGGGTCGACCTGCGACGCCCCATACCACGATATAAATCCACGCAGCCCGCAGTGGGTTTCGATAGAGGAACGTTTGAATTACGAGTCGACTGGCAACCCCTAAGATACGGACGCCGCTATCTGCGATATATAGAGTTTTTCACATTTTATTATGCAGGATTGTGTGTGTGTGTGTGTGGAAACTTTAGGGAACTGAATTTTATATAGTTAGTCTTTACTCTTGATCAGTTGCTCTCAGCCTTCCTAATACCGCCACCTTTTATTACAGTTCCTCATGTTGTGGCGACCCTCAAATGCAGTTCCTCATGTTGTGGCGACCCTCAAATGCAGTTCCTCATGTTGTGGCGATCCTCTAATGCAGTTCCTCATGTTGTGGCGATCCTCTAATACAGTTCTTTATGTTGTGGCGACCCTCAAATGCAGTTCCTCATGTTGTGGCGATCCTCTAATGCAGTTCCTCATGTTGTGGCGACCCTCAAATACAGTTCTTTATGTTGTGGCGACCCCCAACCATACAATTATGTTCTATGCTACTTCATATCTTCAATGAATATGTATTTTGCGACGGTCTTTAACGACCCCCCCCCCCTCCCCCACCCCCTAAAAAGGGTCGTGACCCACAGGTTGAGAACCATTGCTCTTGAGTCTATGATGGCGCATAGGGCAGAGGTCATAGCTCTGCATATCTGACGGTTCGTTGCCACCTGTTTAGGTCTTTTTTAATTGATGTTTGTTATACCCACGTTTGAGCCTTCCCTGATGAAGGCTAATCGCCGCAACGTCCTTTGTTTGTTTATTGTGATCGATTTTGTAAAGCTAACATAAACTGTTTGTTTTTTCTCTTCCCTATAATTTCCTAACCCTTTAAAAAAAAGGCCTTTCCTGGTGAAGGTTCTACGCAGGGTTTCTATCGGTCTTTCCCGTTTTCTTTTCCTCACCGATGTCCATACTAGGGCTTGGCGGGGAGTCTCGTCTTATCCCTTCTGAGTGCATGGCCGATGTAGTTCCAGGTGTGCTTTCTTATAAAATTGCATACATTTTCTTGCATGCTCTCTTGTTTTATTTGCGCATTGGATCTAAAATCTGTTCAGTGAAGATTTACTATTCTTCTAAGAGATTTGTTCTCTTCTTCTTTTGTCGTCTTTCTGATACCAGGTTGTAGCCCAGTGTCGTGGTTTTCTGTATTTGTCTTGTGTTTTCACTCCGCTTGAATTCATTCCTTTCTATACTCTAAATTTGCCTCAGGCGTTTGTTTTTAGTATACGAGAATGGCTTCAGGGGTGACCATAAAATGCGAAATAGGGACTGAGGTTATAAGAGAAAAACTCGGCGTAAAACAAATTTTAAATTATGTATAAAGACAGCAGATAAAATGGTTGCCCACTTGGAGAGAATACATTGCAACGCCATACCATTTAAGGCTGCAACCAAAATACGAGAAGAGCGTAGAGCGAACGGTAGACGAATAACAAGATGGAATGATAACATCAAAGTAACTCTACAACAGCACGATGTGTCAATGATCGAAGCGGTCAGATGAGCAAGAAGTAGAGCCGTACATCTCCCTCGAAACGCTAAACGGTAAAAGTGGAAGTGGAGAAAAAGCGAAGAGATCTCTACTTAAATTCGTATGACTTTTGTATATAAAAGGACAGTTCTAATTACCGGTTTCTCATTGTGCCAATCTGCTCCAGGGCCTCGGGATTTAGCAAACCTTCAGTAGCGGTTGACATCATCATCATCTGCGTGACGCTGCTGCAGTCAACGGGTTTCTTGGACTGGCTTGCTGCAACTGGTGGAGAGCCTGAAACAAATATGGATAGAATGGCAACGGAATTAAATAGCTATGCCTTGTCTTGTTTTGTCTTGTCTTGTCTTGTCCACAATTGCCTCACAGCGTAGTGGGGAGTCGCAGTTTTCTATCCTGGGCCAGGCGTGTTGCACGTGTTGTTGTTAGTCCGTGTTGCTTCAGGATCTATGATATATTGTCTATCCATCGTACTCTCGGTCTGCCTCTTTCTCTAGGGCAGTAGTGCTGTTCGTTTATGCTCGTAGAGGCAGTTGGTCGGTTTGCATTCGCATCAAGTGGCCAAACCACTCTATTTGTTGCTTCTTTATGTTTTGCAGGCATGGTGTGGTTCCTACAATTGCTCTAATGTTCTCGTTTCGAACTCTGTCTCTCCTTGTGACATTGGCAGCCTTACGTAAGCATCTCATTTCGCACGTCGTGATCTTTTTCTTTTGTGCTCTTGTTAGGGACCAGGTTTGGCATTGGTAGCAGAGGATTGGTATAAACATGCAATTTATCAGTTGTCGTTTTAGTGCCATAGTGATGCTTGGGTGTTTTAGCAGTGGGGAGAGTTGGTAAGTTACTGCGTTCGCCTTTTGACATCTTGCCTCAAGTTCCCTATCAATTCTTCCATCATCTGTGAAGATGCTCCCCAAATATTTAAATTGCTGCACTTGTTTGAGTTGTTCGTTGTTAACTTGAATAGCTATGCATATACTGTAAAGTCTTTTCCAATTTAATTACTGGCACCGTTCAAAACCGCACCATAGGTTTCATGTCGTACTTAGTTGCGCATCCTTTACAGGACGTTGCAGAATCAATTCCAGGATTGTTTTGGCTTTTATGGTTTTATAGGCAAATTTACGCTCAGTGGGTAGCCACTGTCAGTGTCTGAGGCTTAGGCGTTCAATCCTAGCTGCGGGCCTTGCGTTGGTTTCAACAGTGGTATTGAGAGGCCAACCGCCTAGAAAGCAATGACAAACTACTGGACGTAAACTTGCCTATTAAAAACTACAACAGCCAAAAAATGCTAGGGTTGGTTCTGTAACGTCCTGTAAAGGGACGCAACTAAACTTAGCTTGCCATTGCACTTGAATAGTCAGCACTCTGTATCACTGTCGAAACAAACGCAAGACGGTCTGCTGACAAATCGCCTGCAGCTGTGATCAAATATGGCACCCTGGCCTTACGAGGCGCGTGCCTAATGAAATCCACAGCTCACAGTGTCATGCTATGCACTCAGCTTAGTAGCTGTCTCTCCCAAAAATCCACATAAGTGATTCTGTCTCACAGTCACCTTTCATCTCAAAGGAAAACGCAGAAGGATTCCCCATTTCTAGTTCCAGGTGCGTTGACCGTTAGATTTTGAATTACCCTTTAACAGGACAGAACAAAAAATAACATTGTTACATTCAACACTAAGCGTCAATTCATCTAGGGGACTTAACACCCAATACTATTTTATCTTATATTATTTTTCTAGTTAAGGCCCTTGTGGCTGGCGGATTTCCCTAACTAGTATTTAATGATCGTGGCTACATACTTATCAGATATTCTACTACCAGGCAGAAATATGATTTTCATCGAAAATACGACAGTTAAGTAAATTTGTGTTTTCTTTTTCGTTTCGGTGGAATTATAGATTTATTTAATGTGCTGATGAAGACTCTCTGGCCGCAGCGTTAACTTGTCGTTTATGTGTGTGTTTGTGTTACTGTTAAGCTGACTGATTATGCTTCTCGTTTGGTTTTACATCTTTTCATGAAATATACGACAAGCGATGAATAGATATAATTAACGAGGCCGTGAATGCCAGCAACTTTACATCAAGGCTTTCCATATGCGTCTTCAAAACATGGTGCTAAAAGGCAGGACATGGTCTATCCCCGCGGGGGTTCCGTGGCCACATATTTTGGGGCAAGAGTAGAAAGTTAAAAAATTCCTCCCCCCCCCCCCCCTTCTCCCCATTTTGTTTAAACCACGGTGACAAACGCGACTAGTTTAGGCAACAAATATCGCAACCTAGCACAACCTGTCAACCACCCTTTTAGTGACGGACACATAAGAATAAAGACATGTTTTCACCGTCCTTATTACTATTTAGCTGTACATATATGTCTATATTTCGTCTATATACGGCCATTGTTTGAAACCGGACGGTTTCTGGGGTTCACCCAACCTCTAGGAAATGGGTATCAGTAAGTGTAAAAAATGACGGATAGAGTCTTGAGAAAAGAAGAAGACGAAGTCAGTCTATTATTTTTAAACGACAACACACACTCGCGTGCAGATATCACACATATACATTATTTACAAGCACACAAACACACAAATACACACACACACACGCGTGCAGATACCACACATATACATTATTTACAAGCACACAAACACACACATACACACACACGCACGCACAACAGGGATGCTTACCGTAACCAGGAGCCGTAGCCGCCCCCTGTTGTTTTGTTCCCATCATGCTACTTACTCCATTCATAAGCGTAGACGGTGTCAAACATTCTTCTAGCAGGTGCTGGAAATATCCCCAAAAATCTTCTTTACTGATTGAACTTCTTGGTACCAAAAATGTGTAAATAAAATAAATGAAGGCTCCCATGTCAGGACAATTGCGCATCACAAAAAGGTTATGCAAACGTTAGTCTCCCCCAAACAAAGCAGGTTACGTTCCATTCATAAGTTTTTTGGGCTGGTCTACCTCCCTGCCGGTTACGGGTGTGCAGCTTGGTTGTTTGCTTTCTGGGTTGTCTTGCATTTACGTTTTTGTTCCGAGAAAGAGAATGCTTGCGACATAGGTTTCATCACTCTCCAAAGGGGTTTTGTTTTAGACCCAGTTTAACGATGTTTTTGAAGTGTGGAAAGCGATGGCGTGCTGAAATATACACCATGCGATATCGACGGCATTGCGGAAAACCCTCTAACCTTCTGACAAGGAAGCGTGGTTCAAGGTCGGCCAATCAGAAGTGAGCTAGGCTGAAGGTCGACCAGTCAGAAGTGCGCTAGTGTGTAACGTGTAAATAGGGAGACTAACGTTTGTATAACCTCACATACTAGACTCGTATTTGTATACAACAATCGACATCGGAAGAATGATCCCTCTGAAAATTGTGTTTATGTCTGTTCAATATACAGTGAATATATAATGAGATCTTTAATTGATATGCCCGGAATTGTTGTTGGTGGGCACAATATAAACAATTAACGTTATGCTGATGACACAGTCTTGATAACAACAAGTCAGAAAGAACTACAGGAAATAATAGACATTGTGTTGTTAGAAAGTGGAAGAATGGGCCTCAGTTTGAATAATGGTAAGACAGAGGTAATGGTGGTATCAAAGAAACGAATTATTCGTAAATGTGTAATAAAAGTTGATGGTGTTATTTTAGGACAAGTATAGTAATTTAAGTATCTGGGCACATGAATAACATCAGATGGAAATTGCATAAATGAAATAAGAAACAGAATTGGACAGGCAAAAACTGCATTTTATTAAATGACGATAATCTTGTGCAATATATCCTTGTCATTGAGAGTTAGAAAAAGAATTCTTGATTGCTACATACATCCAGTTTTAACATATGGCTGTGAATCCTGGACAATCGGTAGGCAGGCCAAACAATTTTTAGAGGCCTCAGAGATGTGGTTTTACAGAAGAATGCTTATAATACCCTAGACAGCCAAAAAGAGCAATCAATAGGTTTTGAAAGAGGCGGGAGCCCGAAGACAACTTATCACAGACATCAGAAGGAGACGGTCATCATTTTCCCGCCATGTTATGAGAAGATGGAAAATAGAGCATGTTGTGACCACTGGAAAGATCTGTGGAAGGAGGGATAGAGGAAGACAACGAGAGAAGATTCTTGACAGTCTTGTTGCATGGCGTGGAGGTCTGTCGGCACACGAACTGATACATGCTGCAGGAGATCGTGGATTATGGAGAGGCATGATCGCCCACGCCAGTCGGCAACGACGATGACGAAGAAGATAGACTCAAGATGATCATTACCTTGGTGTCCTTGCCGATCATCATATCGACCATAGTTCTCATGTTGCTTCCCTGTCCTCCGCTGTGGGCCATTTGTGCCATGTTGCAAACCTCATCGGCTTGGAAGTTGTTGCATCCCAGCATTAGGGCTAGATAAGGAAACAAAGCCAATGGACCAGTCAATGTTATTGTTACAATTTACGACCAACCAGAGTTGAATCAATAGCTGTTACATTCCATCATTATGGTTATATAAAGAAACAAAACCAATGGCCAACTGGACCTCATCAACACACTCCATCCACCAGAACATGATAAGAAATTAACGGACAGATCATATATCAAGAACGGGACATAACTTAAAAAGTGACACCACCAGACGATATTACAGACATAGCGACACCAAAAACATGCAACACATGGAAGTATGAGTGTCCTTAAGTGTGGATGTACACGTTTTTCATGAATGTAAGTGCATTTATGTAGGCATTGGTAGACACATATGAAAGAGTATGCATCCACGGATAAGTATGAAAGGAAATGCACACACGTAGTGTTGTCTGCGTGTATGAATGCTCTAGTGTAGCTTCATACAGAGGGTGTTTCCTGTCTGCAACTACTCTGACTTAGCCTGCAGCACTTCTAGCCTATCTGCAATAGTCGGCAATGCAAGGATGTATCGCATGCACACAATCGGACTGTTTCTTGTACAATTCTGGATCAGCCGCATAGCTTTATTCTGTATGCGCTCCAGTTTGACTAACTGACTCTTCGAGACAGTGATTAACCCCTATCCATAATCAGTCACTGAGATGATTAAGTGCTGGTAAAGTGCCATAATCTTTAGTGCATTTTTCTTCAGGTCGGTCTCCCAAATGCCCGTCGGCTCTGTGGCTAAGTCGATGCGAACGCTTCGTAATGCCGGGTTCGATCCCAGCTGCAGGCCATATGCCTTGCGTTGGTTTCGACAGTGGTATCAAGAAAGCCGACCGTCCAAAAAGCAATGGAAAACTACTGGACGTAAATTTGCCTAGAAAAACCACACAACAGTCAGGGGCTGTTGGGGTTGGTTCTGCAACGTCCTGTAAAGGATACGCAACTAACCTCCCAAATGCCCAGCCTGGCCGCCAGACTACCCGAAGGATATTACGTCGGTAATCCAGACTAAACGGGAAAACCGCCAGGCAGAGTTTGTGAGATGTAAAGGTGCGATGTCCTGCTTAAACCAAACTTGAAGGCGTTTCTAGGACATTCAGTTTACAACCTACCAAAAACAACAGTGGCAAATCGGTGGATATCACAATTTAACCTAATAGCTACAGGCGGCCTGACTGCAGTCAATACAGAGGAACAAATAACACATTTTTAAAATTTTTATAATCAAAGTCAAAATGTAGACTGAATCTAAGAGACACTTCACATTTCATAGTCTAAGAATGCTTAAAGACTCACTAGGACCTCAGTCAGATTTCATTAATTACAGGAATTAGCGAAACAGAAGAAAGGGGTTGAAAAAGGGGAAGTGAGTACATTAAGGAAAAAAAATGGATGCCAAAAAGGCATTAGAAAGAGAGAAAAAAGGAATTTAAAAAAAAAAAAGAATAAAAATAAAGAACCCAGAGACAGAAAAATGGCCTAAAAAGAAATTATGAAAAAAAAATGGATGGAAAAAATCAGAAAAGACACTCAAAGGGACAGGGTAAGAAAGTGAAAAGGGCAGAGGTGGGATGAGTGGAGAGATAAAGTGAAGGAGAAAAGACATACAGAGAAAAAAAGGAGACATTGTTAGAGACAAAAAGATAAAGAAAGACAATGAAGATATTAACAGTTCTGAGTGTGTGAAAGAATGGGGGTGGGTGGGGGGGGGGGGTGTGAGGAAGAAGCGATCTAGCTAAAAAAAAAAAACCATGACGAGAGAAAAGAAAGAAAGTGAAGAGACAGAAAGAAAGAAAAGACGAAAGAAACCTGTAAGAAAGAAGAGAGCAGGAGAAAAAGAGGACAACATAAAAATAAAGAAAGTGGTAGTGAAACCAAGAATAAATTAATGAAAAGGTAGTCAAAAAAAAAATAATAAAAGAAAGAAATAAAGAAAGAAATAAAGAAAGAAAGAAAGAAAGAAAGAAAGAAAGAAAGAAAGAAAGAAAGAAAGAAAGAAAGCAAAAGAACGCTAGAATGGACAATAAGGCAATGGGACAGAAAAGGAGAGGTGGGTGGGTGGTTGGGGGGGGGGGGGGGGGGGGGGTAAAAATTGATAAGACGGAAAGAGCAAATTCCAACATTACCTAAACTGGCCATGCGAGCTTGTCCGCCCATCAACGTGGTTGTTGGGTCCACACAACCATGGGCCTCATAGTAAGCCTTGTAACCCAACTGTGTGGCCATTTTGGTTACCATCGCTTTGGTCTGTTCGAGAAAAGTGAAAGAAGCAAAGTAACAGGTTGTGTCGATGCAACATTGGTGTGTTTCTTGTACACGTAATGAGTTTGCGTTTTCTGTGTGCCACTACCTTTCATTTGTTCTGTTATTTGGTATATACTATTATTAGAAAGAAAGAAAGAAAGAAAGAAAGAAAGAAAGAAAGAAAGAAAGAAAGAAAGAAAGAAAGAAAGAAAGAAAGAAAGAAAGAAAGAAAGAAAGAAAGAAAGAAAGAAAGAAAGAAAGAAAGAAAAGAAAAAAAGAAAAAAAAATTAAGGAAAGAAGAAAGATAGAAAGAAAGAAAAGAAACGCGTAGCTATTGAAGGGAACATAACTTTGTCATAATTTTGACATTCAAAATCTGTGTGATTTAATGAGTTAAACTAAACATCGCACTCCGCATACAATCACATCTTAGGTTCAACCAAAAAATTGGCAGTTCTTATGCATCTATGTCTTTGACAGCTTTTAGGCGTACGGGCTTAGTTGTTTTCTACTTTTCTGCATAGAAGTTTATGGAGAAAAAAAAAAGAATAGGAAAAGAAGGATATTTTAACCATCCGTCTAGTCTTGGGTTAGCCAGTAGTCGGCAAATCGCGGCTCGCGAGTCGCTTGCGGATTATTAGCGACCTGAATGCGGCTCGGCCAGTCGGCCACAAATCGGTTTTGGTTAGTTGGTTGGTTGGTAGTTGTACCCGACCAGGACATCACACAATCGGTAAACAGACGGTGACACAAAGTGCCACCATGCGGATGAGGATCACCCGTGGAGAGGTACCAGAAGCCCTTTTCAGACGTTAGGCCATATCTATTGCTAGGCCATATCTATGCCCCGGCTATATTCAGGGCCCCCTACAGAAGCCAGGTTGGGGCTTGAAATAAAGAAAAATCGTATCCCACATGGGGACGACTTCATATGAGGATAAATCGGTTTTGGCTCCGAAAAACATGGTGCTTGACGAGTTCTTTAAAAGAAATTTAGCACTTAAAAAAATGTAATCGTTCTGCTGCCGATTTTTGGCTCCTTTGACTAAAGAGTTTACCGACCACTGGTTAGCCATAACAGTGTTAGGCAGATGAAGACAGATCTGAGTGGGTTGGCAGGGAGGTACGACAGGTAATCAATGCTCAAACCAGATCAAGAATATAGAAAACACACACACACACACACACACACACACACACACACACACACACATACATATATATATATATATATATATATATATTATTAATATATATATTATATATATATATATATTACTAGCTGTACCCGGCCACGCGTTGCTGTGGCGTAATTTGAGATAGTCTTTGACCCCCCCCCCCACCCCCCACCACCCCCCCCCCACAACTAAATCCAACTAGTACCCTCTCCCTCATCAAAGGTTTTTAGAAAAGAAAGACAATGGAAATCGCACCTGTCTAAATGAAGTTATGACGCAGTCAATGTCTGCGCCGACGTCGAGATAGTCCCTTGATTGCCCACCCCCCCCCCCACCCCCCCCCCCCCCCACCCCCATCGAAGGTTTTTGAAAAAAAAAACAGAAAATATATAAATCGCGTTTAATATGGTTATTGTGGCAAATATAGAGATAGTCTTGTTTGCTGTACCACGACCTACTCTATGTATTAGTATTAGAGAAGGCGTTGGCTGCACGTAACTCGCCGGCGAATGGTAAATACGGCGTATGCACAATTACTAACGTGGCTATAATTAGAAATCACTAAAGTTATAAATATTAGTTGCGTATATTTTGGCATAAATTTCAGCTAAATCGGTTCAGTAGTTTCCGAGTCTATAGAGACCAAACAAACACACAAACATTGATTTATATATATATATAATTGTAGATTAGTGGTTTTCATCCTGGGGAAGCAAGAATGTTTCTAGGCGTAAACCAATTTTGAAATTAAGTGCATTTGTTTTGTAGTAGCTGATACACTATTTTTGTTTGTCAGGTTTATTTATAAGTTCATTAGTATCTCGTCATTCCCATTTGGGGTGCAATTTATAGTTATTTTGAAGCACCACGCAGGCTTTTGCCAGGGGCCCTAAATATAGCCGGGCCTGAAATACGGCCTAATGGCCGAACGAGGTTTCCGGGACCTCTCCACGGGTGATCCTCATTAGCATGGTGGCACTTTGTGTCACCTGGTGTTTATAGTTTGTGGGATGTCCTGGTGGGGTACAACTTACATTCATACATTCTTCTGAGTTAAAATTAATCAATAATAAAAAAAAAATAAAAAACAAGGCTTGATGTGTGGATGTATCTCCGTGGAACCTTGTCCAGCATGAGACTGAAAATATCAGGCATCATCAAGACAAAACATTTTAATCAATTATATTGATATTTTGACACTAAATTATAGTCGTTGGTAATTGTTTCGTTTATATTATTTAACAATTTGAATAATGTGAATCGTTCTTTCTTTCTTTCTTTCTTTCTTTCTTTCTTTCTTTCTTTCTTTCTTTCTTTCTTTCTTTCTTTCTTTCTTTCTTTCTTTCTTTCTTTCTTTCTTTCTTTCTTTCTTTCTTTCTTTCTTTCTTTCTTTCTTTCTTTCTTTCTTTCTTTCTTTCTTTCTTTCTTTCTTTCTTTCTTTCTTTCTTTCTTTCGTTACTTCTATTATTAGTATTTACTTGTTAATATTGCCGAATTTTTTTTTATCTTTTTCTTGTTGTCCTCCTGTTCTTAATCATATTTTTTTTTCAAGATTTCGTAATCATGACTTTTTTATTCAGTTGGTACGCAGTTCCTCTTTCTAATAGGCATAATTTCTTCTTCAGTGCTACTGTAATAGACACTTTGTGGTGAGTACCGGCACCTTTTTTTTTTTCTAAAGAAAACAAAAGCCTGGTTAAAATTAAAAATTAAAATTATAATAGAGGGGCATAACTAATGTTTTAGTATTTTGTTTTATCTCCCTTGCCCCCCCCCCCCCCAAAAAAAAAAAGTCAAATACTTACACCTGGAGTCACAGGTAGCGATGGTCTGTTTGGAGGGGTTGGAGGACTGGCAGCAGCTCTGTTTCCTGCCCCACCCAACACGCCCGGCATGCTACCAAAAGGGTTAGAGCCTTGCGCTGCACCGGGCTGGGACGCTGTGGTTAAAAAGTTTCAACAGATACAGAAATCATCACCATGACTGACTACGCCACGCACAGAGTCAGAAATTAAGGATAACACTACCATGAAATGCCATTTTTCGTTATTTGAAGCCCCACCCTGGCTTTTGCTGAGGGCCCTGAATATAGCTGGGCCACAAATGTGGCCATAATGGCTGAAAGGGGTTTCCGGGACCTCTCCACGGGTGATACTCATCCGCATGGTTACACCTTGTGTCACCGGGTGTTTATCGCTTGTATGATGTCCTGGTGGGGTACAACATGCAAGCAAGCACAAAGACAATCATTTTTTATTAGGACTTCGCGTTTGGGACTCTATTATAGGGAAAACCAGAATAAAACCACTGCCTACCAAAAAAGCATGTCGTAAGAATCGACTAAT
>CAJHNH020000202.1:0-112500 GCA_905116865.2 Candidula unifasciata | reverse complement strand
AAAGAAGAAGAAGAATATAAATCAACTTAGGTACAGGCGCCTGGTTATAAAGGCTTTGGTAAACGTACTGAAAATCTGATCTGTTTATATACGTACAAGCACCATGTCATCATCGTCATCATCTTATCGTTATCGGCATCATCATCATCAAGCTGCTTGTCGACTGTAGTAGGCGATAATGCCTCTCGACAACCTACTATCTCCAACAGCATGTATTCATTCAGGCGCGGACACCCGTCTACGCCATGACAAAAGATTATTGTGGAGAAACTTCTTTCGTTGTGTCCTCCATTTCTCTTTCTACAAATTTCTCCGATGGTCACTTTTTCCAGTTCCTCTCTTTTCATGACATGGTCAAAAACACGATGACCGTCTCCTCCTGATGTTTGGTATGAGTTGTCTTTAGATTCTCATCCTTTTCGAAAAATCTGGGCTACTCTTTTTTGGGGCATTCTTCTGTAAAAACCACATCTCTGAGGCCCTAAGAAATGGGTTTGCATGTTTATTACTTGTCCAGGATTCACAGCCGCAAACTAAAACTGGTTCTGTCTAGCATGTGAGAATTCTTTTTCTAACTTCCCAAGACAGAGGATTACTGCAATCGGTGCATATTAATTTTATAAACGGCTGTTTTCGCCTATCCCATTCTGTTCTTTGTCTCTGGGATACCTCTTGCATCTGATGTTATCCTTGTGCCTAGATACCTAAACGTGCGTACATCTGGTCATAAAAATAACTAAATTGTCTGCCCTTGTCAATCTTTTGGTAATTTGAGAACTGACAAATTGCAGTTGCCTTGTCATAAAACAGGCACACTGGCTGTTTGGTAAATCGAGGGCATTTCGTCTGGTGGTACACAACAGTACGCAATACTGACACCTTTTAAGACATCATGATTTTCAGCACTTCTGTAGTAGTTAGTCACCTCACGGTGAGTACACTCACCTTTTATGGGCCCTTTTTTTTTTATTCCATGAGAATTTTAATGTTTGCAGGCGGCTGGTCATACGGAAGAAATTACAACCTTACAGGTAATTATATACATTTATTTGTAGGTCATCGCATTTACTTGCTTGCATGAAAGAATTTAGGTATTAGATCAACAAAACAAACAAACTTTCGCGAATTTTTCAGTGATTCATCTTCTTCTTTGTTATCTCTAGTATGAACTTCACTGTCTTTTGTAAATCACTTAGCGACACGTAAGGTTTGACTTGCACCGATGTTTCTCGTGGCCAAACGTTTTGCCTTGATATGTTGTATTTGGGGACAGTCTTGGAGGACATGATCTGTTGTCTCATATGCACATGACTGATTCGCCGATTTTAAATTTTGTATACATGAGGCTGCAAAGTCGATTGTGTCCTGTTCTAAGGCGTAGAATAATAACTTGCTCTGGTCTGTCAAAAAAATAGTAATCATCTTGTGCCGAATTATTTTAGTAATATAAATGGTTTACAAATTTCAAGCATATTGTCATAACATTCGATGAAAGAGCAATCTTTGTTAAGCTTTTCTTTATCTACATCATCATCATTACCACCACCACTATCACCAATATCACCTCATTATCATCACCTTCATCGTCATCTGCCGTGTCGATAAGCGTAAGCTGTCATTTGCGGCATCTCACCCGATAATTACAACCACGGATCCGGGCAGTATTCGTGTCCCGGCCCATCCACATAACAAAGCCTTCCACGTATGCATTTCCGTACCTTTGCCTTGCCCTTTTCCCATTTTTATTTCTAACTGACTTGCATGAAAATACCTGGCCATAACAACAGTAACCAGGCATCTTTTGGTAACTTTATTGCTAAACACCCCACTCAGCGCCCCCCCCCTCCCCCGGTTTGGAAACCGAAACCCCATTTTGGCAGAAAGGGAGAAAGGAGGGAGAGATCCACTACACCCTCCCCCTTTTTGTTGTTGAAACAAGCATGTCGTTAAAGACGACTAAATAGGGGGTTGCTGAAATCGGAGTTGTTAGGCGAAAAATCGAAAAAAGAGATCGCAGTCTAGCTGTGAACCACAACACAACAAGCCAACCACTTGTTTTAAAGGGTGATTGCATAATGATATTAATAATAATGGTAGTAGCAATAATAATAATAATAATAATAATAATAATAATAATAATAGTAAAGATTGTAACCGACTTACTTGCAGGCAGCTGGGAGGCCATTGAGTATAGGATACTTCCAGCAGATGGATTGTATGGATTGTTTGATCCGCCCAGGAATCCTGCTGGCTGGCAGTCTGTGGCATGAGAGTGTGACAGAGGATGTTATTTTAAGTTAATGGGAGAAGATTTAGTGTTATTTCTTGTCATTTTTTTTCTCTTCCCTAGAGCGACTCTCATACCTCTGTCTAAAAACCACGACATCCGTTTAAAAAATCTCCCACTGTTGAAATAGTACCCTAGTAATTGAGGATCACAAAAGTGTAAAATGCATTCACTAAACTCCAAGCCACAGAGTCGAAAATAAGATTTTAAATTGTTTTTAAATGCCAGAGAATTGCATTTTCAGCAGTTCTAGATTAAAAAAAAAAAAGACAGATTTAGAAGATGTATATTTAGAAGAAAAACAAACATTTTAAAAATGTAGATGCAGGTGGATTGGGCACGTCCTCAGAATCAAAAAAGAGAGACGGCCGAGACAGGCAATGCAATGGACACCACAAGGACAGCAGGCAAGACAGCTGTCCTATAAGTAACAACAACAAAACTCAGATGTGGCAACACGTCACACAGAACCATCAAGAATAAACCACAAAGAAACCTGGCCGACCAGATAACCAACGCTCAGATAGGAGCCGGTTAAGCGTCTCCGTACTTTGAAATTTTTATTTTCACCAATCAAGATCAAGATGTGTCTACCATTGTTCTTAGTTGTTTAGTAGCCATTCTGTCTCTTCTTGTTGTTCCCGTCGCATTTTTTATACATCTCATCTCATCCCATCTCATCTCATCTAATCTCATTCCATCCCATCCCATCTCATCTCATCTCAACTCATCTCATCTCATCTCAACTCATCCCAAATGTTTTAATTTTGCATTTACGTTTTTCTAGAACTGTCTATGTCTGGCACTGATAGCACAAAGTTGGTACGAATTGCCCATTTATCAGCGGCTCTCTCTGTGTGTGTGTGTGTGTGTGTGTGTGTGTGTGTGTGTGTGTGTGTAGCGGCGTCTGTAGCTTAGGCGTTAAAAGTCCGACTCGTAATTCCAACATACCGCGATTGAAACCAACTGCTAGCTGCGTGGATTTTTTTCATGGTATGGGGCGTCGCAGGTCGATCCATCGTAAAATGGGTACCAGGATTGATGTCCTGGGGAAGTAAAGACGACCGGCGTAATGCTGACCACATTATCCATCTAGTGCCGATTGCTCTGTAAAAATATGGGTGCTATTTCCATATGCCCGATGCGCCTAGGGTGTGAAAATGGATCTTTCTTTTTTTTTAACTTTACTTGTGTGTGTGTTTGTGTGCGTGTTTATGTGCTTGTGTGTGTTTGTGTGTGTGTGTGTGTGTGTGTGTATGTTTGTGTGCGTGTTTATGTGCTTGTGTGTGTTTGTTGATGTTCGACTATTTATTAGCAGAAGACAAAAATCGAACATGTTCTGACAGGTGAACAAATATTTTTGAAATGAGAAGTAGAGGGAGACCATCAGAGAAGATTCACAACAGCTTTTTGTCAATGAACCCACATTCTGCAGGAGAAGATACACACTGTTAAAGGTGGCCAAGATGTGGAGAAACTTGGCATACATGGGTGACGGAACCTGGCCTTTTCGGCATCTTAACCCCTTTTTGACTTTTTGACACCGGGAAAGACTAACCCGCCCCCATCCCAAACAACTCCACCCCCCCCCCCCCTTTACCGAAAAAAGTAAGGGAGCTGAGTGCCATATATAGTAGTTCTCTTTTCAAGTTTCAGTTCACAAATTTCACAGTACTGTAAAAATAATATTACATTTATTTGCTATTGAGCATATAATAATAATTTAAAAAAAATAATAAAAATAATAATAATAATATATAATAACTAATGACTGTTGATACTGTCGATGCCCAATTAATAACGGCTTGGGTCCATTTAGCCTTTGGGGGGGGGGGGGAGAAGGGCTGGCCATTTTTAATTTAGCGTCTTTGGTGATACATTACGCCACCCGGCAGGGCACTTGATATATATATATATATATATATATATATATATATATATATATATATATATATATATACACACACACACACACACACACACACACACACACCGTTTGGCCACCAGTTTGCGGTTAAAGACCTGCCGTCAGCCCACAGGGTGTTGCTAAAGAACAGCTCTGCACTGACAAACATCTAAAGTCATAAGGTCAGAGTAAAACAACCGGTAAACAATTGCAGACCCGACACCAGGGTTAAACAAATCATTCCTGTCATGGAAAAAAAGAGAATCCAGCCTAGGTAGGGGTCAGAGGCAATTGTTTTCCTATTATTTACGCAAGGTGACCCGTGGGCGTGAGTAATTAATTATGAGCTATTTGTGCATAACTATTTTGGCCAAGGGGTTAGAGGCCTGCCCGCTGATCCAAAGGTCTTGAGTGTACATTCACAGGAACGGGGATTTTAATAGTTGGCCCAGCTCAAAATAGCTACCATGAAATATCCTGAAGAAATGAAAGCACGTGTATAGGTTAGTTGCGTATCCTTTACAGGACGTTGCAGAACCAACCCCAACAGCTTCTGGCTGTTGAGTGGTTTTTCTAGGCAAATTTACGTCCAGTAGTTTGCCATTGCTTTCTGGACAGTCGGCTTTCTTGATACCACTGTCGAAACCAACGCAAGGCGCATGGCCCGTAGCTGGGGGTCGAACCCGGCATCCCGGCATTACGAAGCGTTTGCATCGACTTAGCCACAGAGTCGACATGCACGTGTATATGAACACTATAAAAGCACTGTCCAACACAATTAATCTTTCTAACGCGATGCTGTCAGTGTCAATCATGGACATTACCTTCAGAAGATAAAAAGAAACGTAGTCACGACATAAATAAAATATTTACGAACTATGCTGGGCATAACGAGGAAAGGTCGACCTAGGAACGATGATATCAGGAGGAGGGTCGGCACAGAACCAATAATGAACTATGTTGGTTGAAATCAGATCAAATGGTGTGTCCATATAACAAGACGGGCAACATACAGGGCACAACACAGAGCATAGTTATACAGTGAAAACAGATCCAGAGGTCGACTGCACAAACGATGGATCGCAGAGTTGTCAGGTTAGGTTAGTTGCGTATCTTTTTTACAGGACGTTGCAGAACCCACCCAGCAACCCCTGGCTGTTGTGTGGTTTCTCTAGGTAAATTTACGTCCAGTAGTTTGCCATTGCTACTGGACGGTCGGCTCCCGGATACCACTGTCAAAACCAACGCAAGGCGCATGGCCTGCAGCTGGGATCGAACCTGGCACCCTGGCATTACGAAGAGTTCGCATCGACCCCCCCCCCCCCCCCCCCCCCAAAGAAAAAAATATATATATATATATGCTGGAGATGGTTCTGCAAAGTCCTGAAATGGACACGCAGTTAACTTCAGGACACCAAGGAGGCTCAGTAGGACTGACCCATATCAGGACCGCACAACAGGAGAAGGACACAGGGACCTAATGTCCAGACGGCAGGACAGCAGACCTCAGGAAGAATATCGCAACATAGGATATGAGGAGAACATTTAGGTCATAAATAATAATTACACACACACACACACACACACACACACACACAAAGATGGACACGCAAAACTGAACCCCTACTGGACCCCTACTGAACCCCTACTGAACCCCTACTGAACCCCTACTGGAACCTGCAGGACCACATAGAGGACCCAGACATGTACAGAACTGATAAAGTCTCACACAGTTAGGGATAGTAAACCACAACCACCAGCATAACATCTATGGCTTAGGGGTTGCCAACGAGCTTCCTAATGCTGGGGTGCTTTTTCTTTCTTTGTCTTTTTTAGCGGCTGTAAACTCTAGCGGAAAGTTCTGGTTGTTCGTCCACTTCTGGACTACAGTCCTGTTCCAGAACCTGAGTGTTGCGTGTGCATCCGTTTTACAGATTTGACTCATTTGTATGCAAACTGCTGGTTCCTTGCCTCTCAGGCAGATGCGCTCCGACTTTAAAGAAAGCTCCTAAATGATCGGCTCTTACGACATGCTTGTGGGTAGGCAGTGGGTCTATTCTTGTTTTCCGGAACCCATACTGGGAGCTATGGTGCTAAGTTCGATTCCACGAGCGAGCTTTGCGCCTTGCGTTGGTTTCAACAGTGGTTTGGAGAAGCCGACCGTACAACAGTGGTTTGGAGAAGCCGACCGTATTACAATTTTAATATAATCCAGTTTCGTCCTTTTCAGGACGAAATTTTTTGTCATTTGAAGCCCTACTCTGGCTTTTGCCAGGGGCCGCAATATAGGCAGGCCATAAATATGGCCAAATGTCTGAACGCGGTTTCTGTGACCTCTCCACGGCGATCCTCATCCGCATGGTGGCACTTTGTGTCATCGGGTGTTTATCGCTTGTGTGATGTCCTGGTGGGGTAGAAATTCATTCAAGCCGACCGTCCAGAAGCAATAGCAAACTACTGGACGTAAATTTGCCTTTAAAAAAACTACAACAGCCAAAAAATGCTGGGGTTGGTTTTGCAATATCCTGTAAAGTAAAGTCAACTAACTAACTAGCACAACAAGCTATTTAAGCCATGTAACTTGGCACAAACAAAAGATGACGACAACCATAACTGACGCTGGCTTCCGCAGGGTTGAATGTGGCAAATAAAATAAAAAATAAACAATAACAAAAAATAGAAACTACAGCTTGACCGACCCCTAAAATGGGTACCAGGGAATGTCTTGTGGAGCAAAGGCGGCAGGCCTGATGCTAACCACATCACCCATCAAGTTTCATTGGTCTATACAAATATATGTCTGACAGTATATGCCCGATCCGTAAAATACATAAAATGGTTCTTTGCTTGTACCAAAAACCATTTACACACTAGCAGTACCCGGCCAAGCGTTGCTGTGGCCCAGTCTGGCTAAATGAAAAAAGAAAGAAAATAGGAAGCGCTCCTTTCTAATTTGGTAAATTTCATTATCATTGTCAGCGCAGAGATTCTTGTTTGCCGACTCTAGAACACGCAACAAATAATTGTGTCCTTATATTAGTGGTGTTTCAAGTGTACTATTAAGACTAAAAAAAAAAAAAAAAAAAATCATTATTTGTTTATCACATGCTAAAGCTTTTTTTGCATTTTGTAAAGAGAAAAAAAAAATCCCCCCCCCCTTTTTTTCCCCAATGAGAATAGCCGAGGCAGCATTATTAAAATATAAAGATTTAAAAAATGAAAACTGTAAAACCATGTCATGTTAGAAGCTTTTTCAGTTAACAGTTTCTGTCATTCTCCCTTCCCAACCTTCCCCCCCCCCCTTCTCCCCCAATCCAATTCACCGACTACTACTCTCACCATACATTTTTAAATTGATCTTGCATCCGTGTCCACCCAAACTAAAATGGGTAGCAGGAACTGTAATTAGAAGTAAATCTTCTTCTTCTTCGCGTTCACCAGCTGTTAACTCTGGCGGAAGGTTCTGGTTGCTCGTCCACTACTGAACTGCAGTCCTGCTCCAGAACCTGAGTGTTGCGTGTGCATCAGTTTTACAGATCTAATTCTCTTGAATACAGACTGTTGGTTCCTTGCCTCTCCGGCAGATGCACTCCGACTTCAAAGGAAGCTCCCCAATTAGTCGACTCTTACGACATGCTTTTGGGGAGGCAGTGGGTCTATTCTTGTTTTCCCCCACAATGGGGTCCCGGAACCCACACGGGGGACAGAAGTAAATCAACCAGTGTAATATTTACCACATCAGCCACTGAGTACGATTTCTACTACTACTTCCACCAGCAGCAGCACAACAGAAACAACAAATGTCATTATTGTCTGTTTTACCGTCTTTCTAGGTCGGTGTAGACAGGGGATCGTGAGCCAGAGGATGTAGAACCGCATGGTTAGTGCTGTCGCCATGGACTGTTCAGGTTAGGATGTTTAATTGTGCCCCTCGCCCCAGAAAAACTCCATCACCTTACCAGAGGTCGAACCTACTGCGAGCAGTATCAGTTATAACTGTGGTCTGATTTCTTTTTGCCAATTATGTTGGCTAAGCAATGTTAATTGTAACAAAACTAGTGGCTTGGAGCGGAACTCTAGTACCTAGTGAGGGCTGCTGGGGAGAAGCTGGTATGAACTGTACACACTTACACAAGTTTGTAGACATACATGTACAGCTACACACACACACACACATATATATATATATATATATATATATATATATATATATATATATATATATATATATATATACATACATATATACGCACATAACATACACGTCTGCAATCCCACGTGGAAATGCATGTATAAGCGTCTGCACATACACATCCATGTATATGTATATACACACATACATCCAAATCAGGCGTCGTGATGTAGCGAACAGACGCACAACAATGGAGAGTACACTCTAATGACCACTGAGTTAAATCCAGAAGATAGTTAAATTATTCGATAGACACATTGCTGATACAGACAACATATTTCAGGCGAACAATAGAAGAAGAAGAGAAGAAGAAGAGAAGAAGAAGAAGAAGAAGTATCTTGTGATACGTTATGGTCTCCCCTTGTTAAGGTTAATTACACAATTTCTGGCGATCCGTCGGTACTTAATCTGTGCAGAATATGTAGTTTCCTTATATTAATGCATTTGCATAGATTTAGTAACAGATTTAGAAATATAATGTACATAAATAACCAACTAAATAAACACACACACACACATGCACACACGCACACAAGTTGCCTTAGAATCAAAGACAATATATAGTAAGGAAAAAGTAAAGATCCCTTTACACACCTTTAGGCGCATCGGGCATATGGGAAGAGCACCCATATTTTTACAGACCAATCGGCACTCAGTGGGTAATGTGGTCAGCATTACGCCGGCCGTCTTTACTTTCCCAGGACAGCCCATCCTGGTACCCATTTGAGGCTGGGTCGACCTGCGACGTCCCATACCACGATAAAATCCACGCAGCCCACGCAGGTTTCGATCGCGGTACGTTGGATTACGAGTCGGACTCGCAACGCCTTAGCCACGGACGCCAAAGACAATATATATGTATATATATATAAATAATTAAAAATAAAAAGACTTACCTGTTTTAAAGATAATAACTGCCGCAAAAATCAGACACCCATATATGAAAGCCATAGTTGAATCTTCTCGCTTGTGTGGTGTTACAAGAGGTGGATGGATGTCACTAGCTGGGCACTGCCGGACGGTAGCAATACTTTGGCCTACCAAGCTGAGCCATTCCTGAGGTTATATAGGCCCCAAATGGCAATTAGCAACCGGAGCCCTCAATTAATTCGTTGCGTGCACTCAGAAGTTGTGAATTTTTTAATGTGCCTGTACATGTCAAAAGGGTTAAATCTAGTATGTCGGGAGGCATTACTCAAGAAAGGAATACGTGTTTCTTAAATTGGTTGACAAATCAGGACCAAATATGTATCATGTCAGAGAGAAGTAGAGACATAAATTAAATATACATGTATGGCGTCACAGGGTTATTTGCTGCCGGATGACAGATCGGGTTTTGATGGCAGGTCGGGAACAGTTTTTGCATCGGGGTCACTGGAGAACCATGTCGTGAGGTCTGCCAGTCGGCTGATTACGTCATTGCAGTTGTATCAGGAATTAAGTTGCCTGGTGAGATATGTATCTCCTGGGTCTGATAACAACTGGGCACCGGAGGTTAAGCTGCGTCCTTCTGTCACAGTCAGCTTTATCAGCAGGTCTGCCTATCTTTTGCATGCCTGTTCGTTCGTCTGTCTGTTTGACTGTTTGTCTGTCCATCTGTCTTGTTTAATGTCCGCCCGTAAAAATCTAGGCCCTGCCTGATATGGTGTGGCCATTTATTTTCCTTTCTTCCATTCGTTCCTAAATTGCTTTCTTCTTTTTTTTCTGCTCCCAACCCCCAGTGGAGCATAGGACCGCAACCAACTGAAGCAAAGTCTTCCTATTCTTTACTGTTACATTTAGCTCACCCCATCTCCTCCCGATATTTTTAACTTCACTCTCTAGCTCCATTCTCCGTGTTTTTTGTTGCTGTTGTCTGCCTTTATTACTATACCCCTGTGGGTTCCAGTGCAAAGACATTCTACTTATATTGTTCTCAGATTTCCCAGTGCGTGTTCTATCCAACGCCAGCGTCTTTTCTTCACCTCTTGATTCAATAAAATTTGTTCAGTCCTTCTCAATGCTCAGTATTGTTGATTCTATCATACCATTTGATTTCATATGTTCTGCGCAGGCACCAGTTAATGAATGTTTGTAGTTTATTAGTAATTGTTCTAGTTCTTCTAAATGTTTCCATCCCCATACAACTGTAAATGTTTCCATCCCCATACAACTGTAAATGTTTCCATCCCCATACAACTGTAAATGTTTCCATCCCCATACAACTGTAAATGTTTCCATCCCCATACAACTGTAATGATTAGACATTATAATTAAATTGTCTAAATTTAATTTTAGTGTTTAAAAAGGTAAATTTTTTTAAATCCTAAACAACCACGGGAAAACTCCAAAAGTTATTATTTTGGGCTTGAAAATGATGCTTCACAAAACAAACGCAGCCCATTTGGATCTTATGAATGTTACAGATAGTCTGACCATAGTCAAAATCATGGCTGACTGAAGTTAATGCCTGTGATTCTGATAGAACTGCAGAAGCTAACCTTTCTTGTATTATAATGAGCAAAAGAATATTGCAAAACTGAAATCTTAACTTTCCTTCAAAGCCATTAATCCCTCCAGCATGAACAGACAGTACGTTCTTTATTGAATATAATGTTGCTGCTCTGCATCTAGTATTGCGGTAATGAAACAGTAGATTTGATTGAGGGGATCCTTAGTTGGTGGCGTGCTGTGAAAAGTAAATTTTTGACTGACAACCTAGAAGCTCGGTTTGGCGAATATCGCCAGTTAAAAGAAGCAAATATCTTATATCTGTTTAGCAAGTTTTAGAAGCTGAAAAGAAACCCACTGTTAAATAAGAGAATATCCTTATCAACTTATAGTGATTTTCCAATCCGTGACCTTTCGGAGTTTTTTAGTAGCAATGAAGGTGAACATGTTGGTGACATAATTAATTACTGATGCTGTTCAGAAGGATGCGAAAAATGTTTTTTTCCTCCAAACAAACCCAAAATGACTTTGAATTATTTGTTTCATAAGGTTCAGAAGAGTCACTTGTGCATATTGCTGGATTTGTCTCCAATAAGCTGGAAAATAAACAATTCAGTGTGCTACGTGCCAGGCTTTACTGAAGATGGACTGGTAATTGGCATATGATGTTGCCTCAAGTGCATAGTCCACAAACTACAAAGAGCTGATTGACAGTGTAGGCTTGAAGAATCCTTCAAAGTTTATAATTTTATTGACTTTTCTAGCATATGCAGCTATGCAAAAGCTAAGTAAAGGGTACTTATATCAGCTAAGTGGAACCAAAATGTCTAGACTGCAAACATTAAAAAAAAAAAAAAAAAAAAAAAAAAAAAAAAAACCAGAAAGAAGGAAATTGCTTATGCATATTGTTCCGTGCAGTTTACAGAAATATTTAAATGATGAGATAGTTGGTGTCTATGATAAGAATTGTTGTAAAGAAAGCATTGTTTCAAAAGCGCTGTCACCTCTGGCAAATGCAATTTTTTGTTTTTTTAAAAAAATACAATTATAGACAAGAACAAAATGACGCATCCCTTGATAAATCATCCACACAAAAAAAAAGGTTGACTAAGTTTACTTACTAAATCATACTAAATATTTTCAGCATATTAAAGTATTGTATGCTTATAGGCGACATGTGGAGTGGTTAGTTTAAAAATAAAAAATAAAAAAAAAATAAAAAAACTACCTGTGTGGATACTGGGACACTTAAAGTATGTGCGGTTAGTATTTCAATATTTATAAGAAGCTCTATAAGGACACTATTATAATCTGCTCATTCCTTTGTGGGATGCAATGTTTCGTTATTTGAAGCTCCCCTTCCTCTCCCCCTCCCTGGCTGTTGCCACCTTCGTACTCATAATTATTGCTACTTAGGATGAAAATTGGTCATCACTCGCGGCGTTTGAATAACATTTTGAAATTTGACGTATGTTGATACACATTGGATATTCACCAGCTAAAATATAAGTACTTTCTGTTTTTCTGTTGTTCCGACTAAGACTATTGTTGTGACTTTTTGTCAGTTATTTCAAAATTATATAAAAAAAAAAAAAAATGAACGTCTATGCATAACTAATCTTTCTACTTCTTTCTATGAGTGCCCATCAATACATTTTTTGGGTTCTCCTTAAAACTACGGCCACTTATTATGGAGTACGGCGGAGTTCAGTCCCCTGGCCGCAGTGCAATTACGGAGTGGAACAGAGGGAACGACACAAATGACGTAATTACTGTGTGTTGGCGATAGACATCGTGAACCGGTTACGATATTACTGTGTGTTGGCGATAAATGCACTGCTGTCATAATAGCTTTAGGGTTAGGGTTTGGTTTAGGGTTAGGGTTTGGGTTTGGGTTAGGGTTTGGGTTAGGGTTAGGGTATTGGTACTCCTTAAAACTACGGCCACTCCTAACCCTACCCCTAACCCTAACCCTAACCCTATTATGACAGCAGTGCATTTATCCTAAGTTATGACACCCCTGGTTCCCAGAGATTTGCCCGGTATTTCATTGTTTTTTCCTTACCATTGTTTTTCATGCCAACAGTAATATTT
This sequence comes from Candidula unifasciata, assembly GCA_905116865.2. Lineage (NCBI taxonomy): Eukaryota > Metazoa > Mollusca > Gastropoda > Stylommatophora > Geomitridae > Candidula > Candidula unifasciata. The sequence continues at coordinate 99,591 of CAJHNH020000202.1, read as the reverse complement.
TTGTTGTTGTATCTCTTCATCATTGGTACCCTATTAAAAAAAAAGAGAGGAAAAAAAAAACCATTTATACAAAGAATGATGATTTATTGCTCTGACCAAAACAGAAGATACATTAATGTCAAAGAAACAATGTGTACGCTGTGTGAATTGACAAGCAATGTCAACTTAGCGACACAAACAAGTCTTGCACCGGTGACGATGGCAGGAACAGTGTTGCCACTTTGGATCTTTTATATCCAAATTTAGATCTTTTTCATTTCATTTAGATACTGTTTTTGACGTTTAGATCGTAAATATTTTTCTACATCCTTTCAAATGGGGTTAGATATTTTATAGATTTTTTTTTCCTTGCATTGTCAGTTTAATAATTACTGTGTAAAATATTTACTACAATATTTTTGTTTTGGTCTAGCACGTACTGCAATTACTTGAACTTTGAACTATCACTGGGGTCAACGCACAAATATCTGGCAGCCCCGGTACTGATTAATAAAAACGCGCGTAAATCATACTAACTTTGTTTCAACCGTATCCTCACTGTGCTGACTTTGCGTTTCTTTTTCATGTGATTTAAAAAAAAATAATTGCTCACCTTTTTATGTGGCTTTCACTTTGAAAAAGCCTTTCAACATGCCAAAAGTAAAGTATGAGCAAAAAATTTGGAAAGAGTGGTTGCATGATGACAAAATAAAAAACTGGGGATATGACCAAAGCTTGTTGTAAGTACTGCAAGTGTGAAAATAAAGCGAAAATACAAAACTCAAAGAGTCATGCAGAGACTAAAAAATCATAAAACTGCAGTTTCATTTATAGATATTACACCACTGACATCTGTTTTCAGAACTATACTGATAAATGAATCACCAAAAGTTTAAGTATCAGTTGCAATGTTTTTAATTTGTCACTGAGCAATTTCAAACTGTGACCATTTGATCGATTTGTAAAAAAATCTTAGACTAGTTCAATTTGAAAAGTGTGATGTAGAAAGTATAGTTTAGGAACTGAAGGACCTTTTAATCAGCAAACAGTTAGGCTTGAAGAATTTGGCTGTAATTGGTACTGATAATGCCTCAGTGATGGTTGGCATAAACAATGGCGTTTATGCCAAGTTGAAGGAAGCTAACCCATCGTTAATACTTATAAAATGTATGCGTCATTCAGCAGCTAGCATTATCACATGCTTCATCTAAATATTTACCAAGGAATTTGGAATACCTTATTGCTGAAACACTTTACTGGTTTTCCAAATCATTTGTCAGACAACAGCAATACAATACATTATATACAGCCTTGAATGATGGTTCCACACCACCGAAAATTCTGTCAGATTGCAAAACTAGATGATTATCAATTTAACCAGCTGTTGAAAGAATTATGAAGCAATGGTTGAAGTTGAAGACACACTTTGAAATAACAAGACAAAGTGAAAAGTGCTACACAGCTGAAATACTATATGGAATGTACAGTGATGAAAAAAATTTGTCATTAATTCTCTTTTTATAACCTATTATAATGGAAGTGCAAAAAGTTAAAAAAAACTGTTCGCATCTAAACTTGTTGATAAAGTTAAATTACTTGATGATCTCACCTTGCTATTTCAATCGGTAAAAGACTGGTGTTGCCAACTTCTAAAGCTGATTTGCTCACTTGCACTATAGAAAGCTATTTTGCTCTTAAGCCACACCTTGGATATTAAATCGAATCAAAAATTGATGATTTAAAAAAGGCTGTTAACAGAGAATGAATAAAACAACTTAAGAAAACGCTGGCAAGATTTCCTTATCTCACTATTGAAGCAATTGAAGCAGAGACTTCCTGAAAATCTAGATGTTTTGAAAAATATTTCACTTTTTTTCGGTGAGCAACATACTTCAGCCAATAAAGGACATACCTAAATATTGTAAAGATATGAAATTTTTACGGGCTACTGATAATAGTGTCGTGGAAGCAGAATATCAGTTAACCAAAATAAAGCTAGCTGAATGGACAAACAAAACAGAAACTAAAGCGTTTTGGAGTGAAGTGAGACAATTTAAAGATGCCTCATCAAACAGTCCATTCTGTAAGCTCTTTAAAGTGCCATGTCTGCCATGATACTACCTCACTCAAATGCTGACATAGAAAGAGTTTTCAGTGCTAGGAATTATATCAAATGTAACCTAAAAAACAGGATGAAATTTGACCTCTTAAATGCTATCGTGCCATTAAAATTCGGCCTGATGAGACTAGAGAAATAAGCCTACTGTTCCACTTATAAAGAATTTTGAGCAGCTAAAGCATACCAGGGTCATTTTGGATCTGAAGCTTCAACTTCATTATCCAAGCTAAGTTTATCCTGTGGATCTTGTGAGGCAGACATCAGTGAAGGTGAGGACATGATTATGTAGGGTAAGTCATAACAAAAGCTATGTAATTTTTGACTTTTTCAATTTGGATGTTTTTTCTAGATCTTTTCCACGCAGATTTAGATCTTTTTAGATATTTTTTGACACCGTTTTGGATATTTTTTGTCATAGAAAAGTGGCAACACTGGGCAGGAAGTGCCCCCCAATATCGGAACGAGACACAGGAAGGTGACTGTTTTAAAAGTCCCTCTGACATTTTTGGCTTGTAACGGATTCACTGTAAACAACAGGTTCATGTTGACTTCGTTGTTTAAAGATGAAAGGACTAAAGTTGTAACCTTTGAAGGAAGTGAGACTTTTCCCGGTTCAGAACTAGACTGTTATGTCTGTTTGGGTCCAGTGTGTAGGCAACTTGTCAAGTTATTTCCCAGGTTGTTTTGCCCAGAAAGTTAGGAATGCAGAGGCGACGACACCAAGGGAACATTTGGAAGTAAGGCCATCATCCCAGTACCTCTCTCAATCAGTTAACATATTTTATGAGGGGTTGAGGGAAAAGGGGGGGGGGGGTGTAGCAGCGTAGCAAGGGGGTGCGAGGTATTCAGACTGCCCCATGTGCCGTCATCAAAAATTGAATATATACATATGGGCTGGCGGGAAAAAGGAAACATAAAACCGTAGAAGTAGTCGAGATGAGGAAAAGGAAATGTGATTAGAACAGTAAAGTAGTTTCCCGCTTAACAGCAAAAACAGGAAAAGCAGAGCAAAGACGGGGATTCTTCTGTGCAGGGGCCATGAAACATGGTCACCAAAGTCCTGGCAAATGATATGGGAGTAATTGTAATTACACAATTTTAACAACTGACTACAACTACATATTACTACCTAGGCGAGGCCTAGACAAACGATGTGCAAACTACAAATGATATCTTGAATCAAGCAAATGAATATAACAATCATATTTAACATCTGTTTATTTATTGAACACAAAGCTAACGTTGCTAATAATAATAATGATATAAAAATAATAATAATAATAATATTGTGCTGGATGGCACACAAATTTCATCTTATCTCTAAAATAATATGAAATGTATAAACAAATCCCTTTAAAGAGACTTTCTATAGACAGGTAAACATGGCCGCTAAGCCTAATTACAATGTTATTGTGTGTGGCGGGAGGGGGCGCTCAGCGCTAGAACTTCAAAAAATGGGGGCGGGGGGGGGGTGTGGTGCCTGTTCTCCATAAGGTTCTATTTAGGTGGGTGATTATTCTACTTCAGGACTTCTGGCAGGTATATCAGGATTCATTCTCATAACGTGGCCAAGCCATTTCCATCTTTTCCTGGCTGTCTAGAGTTTCTTAGTTTGTGACTAGAAGTAGTTTAGTGTTAAACATTTTATCTGATCCGAAAATTTCGATAATTCTACGTAGACATGTGTGGTGGAGGGTGGAACGTTTGTGCTCATGATTACCACCCTAAGGATGAGAATGAAACAGAAACTTCGTTCAACCACATAACACAGCTATACTCGGGCACCCCCTACGGTAAAGAAGGAATCTAGACAAGTGGATTAGAGCCAAATCAGTTTTTCATCAAGTGTTGCTCTAGCCGCTGTGGTTTAGAGGCTAAACGCTCGCCTGCGGATTACAAGGTCGTGGCTTCAGTTCCTGACAGAGCCAGATGAAAAAACAAATGACCTTGGCTTTCAGGTCGACCAAGCCTTAAAAGGGCACCAGGCCTGGGAAGTCCTGGGAAGTAAAGGTGGCCATAGTGATGTATACCCCCCCCCCTTTTTTTTTCGAGTGTCAGTTGGTCTACAAAATATAGGTCTGGTCTGGTAGTCTGGTAGTCCTAATTTCAGCTTCATAGCAAACGGGTCACCCCATAGTTGCTCCGCTACGAAAAACACACAGAATGTTTATCACAGTCCGTTTTGGAAAGATTGACAGACTGCTGTCTCAGCATATCTAGCATACACACGCATTCAAAGCATACGGTAGCCATCAGAAGAGCTAACACAAACAGTCCAACATAAGAAATGCCGTTCATAATTGATGGTGGCCGAAGTCACCAACAGATTAGCAGTTGCACACGTGTTCAATTTTAATCACATAAGGGCACCACCAACATTGCGACAACAGCCATCGCGCCATTTTCTGAATCTACAATTCACACCACCACGCTGGTCACAGTCGAAAAAAAAATCTAAATGAAATCCGCAGCTCACAGTGTCACGCCATGCATTTAACTCAGAAGCTGGGCGACGAAACTATATCCTTCTGGTCTACAAATGGAGCAAAAATGCAACAGCAAAAAATTTACCTCGGCTCCAAACAGCGCCCGTGCCTAGCGTCCATTTTGACCGGAAGTCCCCCTGGGGCCCACCGCAAAAGGGCGTTAAAAAGGGTCCGTACGTAGTTTTAATTATACGTGTCTGTATGTTTTTCCCACTCCCCTCATTATCATCATCACCATCATCATCATCATCATCATTATCATCATCGTCATCATCCCCACCATCATCTTCACCAACAGGTTTATGAACCCTAAGATCTGTCAACTGGAGATTATACTCCAAATTTAAACTTATCTAACGGTGTTCGTGACAATTTAATTCTGACAGAAATAATCGACACGTTCTATGCCATGAATGTTCACGAAGAAGAATAATGACATGACTCATAGAGACATGTGTCATCTGTTGTTTTCGTTTAATAAATGAACTGACTTAACCCTGTGTCAAATCCTGTTGTCTCAGTCTAAGTTTGGCCGTAACGGCTCCAAAATAAATGTAATGGCTCCCCTTTAGAAAAAGAAAAATAGTGTGTCGAAAAGTGTTTATTTTAATATAATCTCTCTTTTTTCCCTCTATCTCTCTTTCACACTTACACACACTATCTGTTTCTCTCTCATTCTATCTCTCCTCTCTTACCCAAACCTCTGTTTGCCTCTCCTTTTTTATGTTTCTCTCTCTCTCTCTCTCTCTCTCTCTCTCTCTCTCTCTCTCTCTCTCTCTCTCTCTCTCTCTCTGTACCCTCTAAATCTCTTTTTTTCTCGCACTTATTTCTCTTTCTATCTCCCCTCTAGCATACACATGTTTTTTTGTCTTTCTCTCTCTCTCTCTCCCTCTCTGTTTCTCTCTCAGTTTAAGTTGGGGCGGTACGTTTCTAAAAAAAATCTTATAGCTTTTTAAAAATAGGTTTTATTATTTAAAAGAAAAGAATTTATTTTAATCTAATCTCATTTCTTTTTCTTTCTTTCTTTCCTTCTTTCTTTCTTTCTTTCTTTCTTTCTTTCTTTCTTTCTTTCTTTCTTTCTTTCTTTCTTTCTTTCTTTCTTTCTTTCTTTCTTTCTTTCTCTTTCTTTCTTTCTTTTCTTTTTCTTTCTTTCTTTCTTTCTCTTCTTTCTTTCTTTCTTTCTTTCTTTTCTTTCTTTCTTTCTTTCTCTTCTTTCTTTCTTTCTTTCTTTCTTCTTTCTTTTTCTTTCTTTTCTTTCTTTCTTTCTTTCTTTCTTTCTTTTTCTTTCTTTCTTTTCTTTCTTTCTTTCTTTCTTTCTTTCTTTCTTTCTTTCTTTCTTTCTTTCTTTCTTTCTTTCTTTCTTTCTTTCTTTCTTTCTTTCTTTCTTTCTCTAGCACACACACTCTCCTCTATTGCACACAACACCCCTAACACACTCTCCTCTCTCGCGTGCACACACTCCTCTCTCGCACATACTCTCCTCTCTCGCACACACCCTCTCTTGCACATAACTCTCCTGTCTGACACACTCTCCTCTCTCGCACACACACTCTCTCTTGCGCACATACTCTCCTCTCTCTCACACACACTCTCCTCTCTCGCACACACACTCCCCTATCTCGCACACACACTCTCCTCTCTCGCACACACACTCTCCTCTCTCTCACACACACTCTCCTCTCTCGCACACACACTCTCCTCTCTCGCACTCACTCTCCTCTCTCGCTCACACACTCTCCTCTCTCTCAAAGACACACTCCTATCTCGCACACACTCTCCTCTCTCACACACACACTCTCCTCTCTCTCTCTCACACTCTCCTCTCTCGCACACACACTCTCTCTTTTGCACATACTCTCCTCTCTCGCACACACACCCTCTCTTGCACACAACTCTCCTGTCTTACACGATCTCCTCTCTAGCGCGCGCACACTCTTCTCTCTCGCACACACACTCCTATCTCGCACACACACTCTCTTGCACACTCTCTCTCATACTACCTGCCTCGCTTTGGAAAATCGCCTTATCCGCAGCCTTGGCGTTCTTAGTCCAAGTGGTATCAAAATCCAACATACCTTCATCTAAATAGTTCTAATCTTATCAGATTTTAAATGTTAATTATTTTATTTCATATTATTACTTTTTTCTATTTCTGATCAGTATCATTTATGTATCATTAACACTTGCATTTCTTTTATTCCCAGTATTGTGACTATATTTTTTAGCCATCGTTTATTTTATTTTATTTCATTTATTCTGCACCACATTTTTTTAAACGTCGCTCACGTCACCCCTTAGAGATCTACATACCCTCCATTCCTCGCTTGTGTATTTCACTTATGTTTGAAAAAGGCTGCCCGGTCGAAACGTTACGTTGTGTTGTTTTGTGCACGTTTTCCTCTTTCCCATTTTGTTGAGCTTTTTAGTCCAATTTCTCTGGAATTCACATACAGACACAGCACTCATATACACAACACTCAGTGCCACAAACATCATTCACAGACACAAACACATATACATGCACAAACACACTCACTATTGGTAATGAATTATAATTTTGTGATTATGTGATTGTGTGATCGCTACAATCTTCCTTTAAAATTCTGTAAGAGCTAACGGCGCTGTAGCTCAGTTTTATTTTAAGCATTACAGAGCTTACCGTCACTGTTCCTTTTATTCTGATTCTATAAGTTTCTGCACCTGTCTGTCTATCCGTTTGCTACACTCGTCCTTGTGTTTATTCGCTAAAATGGGTGGGGTGTTTTTTTTTGTCTGCCTGCCCACCTGCATTTTCGTTATTACATTTCAAAGTCATACCGTAAATCTTTCTGATTACTGTTATTCGTATCTCCGTCTATGTATCTTAACCTCACTCCCATCTCATCTCATCTCAGCACACACAACACACACACGCGAGTATACACACATCTGGTTGTTTTTTTTTTGTGTGTGCATAGATACATCTGTCTTTTTATCTCATGCTCACACCCCCGCTGTCTCGTACAGTACTTACGTGCATATATATATCTATATATATAAAAATCAATGTTTGTGTGTTTGTTTCACCCCTATAGACTCGGAAACTACTGAACCGATTTAGCTGAAATTTTCAGGATATGTTTGTTGTGATACCGGATTTTGAACTGTCGTGGTTTGAAATTCAACCTGTCACTGTTAGAGAGAGGTGACCACAATTTATGCCAAAATATACGCAACTAATATTTATAACTTTAGTGATTTTTTTAATTATAGCCACGTTAGTAATTGCGCATGCGCCGTATTTACCATTCGCCGGCGAGTTACGTGCAGCCAACGCCTTCTCTAATACTAATACATAGAGTAGGTCGTGGTACAGCAAACAAGACTATCTCTATATTTGCCACAATAACCATATTAAACACGATTTCTATTTTCTGTTTTTTTTTCAAACAACCTTCGAGGGGTGGGGGGGGGGGGGGGCAATCAAGGACTATCTCGACGTCGGCGCAGATAGTGACTGCGACATTAACTTCATTAACCGTGTTAGACACGTGCGATATCTATTTCATTAATATATCTGGAGTATCTGTCTACGAGAAAACAATTGCCTGCGGTTTTGAATTGTGTTTTCATCGCGACACATTAGTAGGGACTCACATTTCTAATAGTTGAGTTCTCTTTTCGTTGATCCTATTAAGTGGCTGCTTGGTCGAATGGTTAGAACGCTGGGTTCATGTGCGGTAGACCTGGGTTCGAATCCGCAGTCGTTAATTTTTTTTTTTACCCCGGACTAAAATAATATCCTTATCTGCTCTGTCGTGGTGACAGCACTAGCCATGTTGCCTTAATATTAAAAAAAAAAAAAAAAAAAAACAAGTAAATGGGTAAACCATTTGATAATTAAATTTGACCATTTCGCATACTTATGATTGCATTGTTAAACTTTCCGATTGCATGGTTACGCTGAAATTTTATAGATTTTCATTTAGATTTAGTTATTTCATCTGTGTTGGAATTTTAAGCTGTGCTGTTTACAATGGCGTTCATTTCCTAATTATGGTGTTTTTTTCCTGTGTTCGTTTGCTTTTCAAGTGGTTTTTTTTCTCCCAACTACTTGAATGAGGGAAAGAGTTGTCAGTGAATTTGGGGGGAGGGGGGGGGGGGCAAACTATTAACTGAGAGAGCTTAAAGTCACAGTAACTGCTTTACCCACTTAAAGTAGCAGCAGCAGTAATAGTTGTTACACCATAGTTCTCTCATGTGAAGACCGCCGGTAAGGTTATGGCGTTCTTCTGTCGGCAAGTGAAATTATACATCCTAACCTGACAAGTCTGTAGCGACAGCACTAGCCATGCGGAACCAAATCTTCTGGCTCACGACTCTCTGTCTACTCCGATGGTAACACAGATAGCAGTGACATTATTTTAGTAGTTGTACTGGTACTTGAAGGATGATGTGGTAAATATTACACTAGCCCTATTCACTACCTTTTACAATTCCTGCTCCCTATTTTAGTCCAGATGGACAGGGATGTCAATGTCAGTTACAGCAACAACAAAATATCGCCAGTTAGTGATTTTCAAATCCTTCGAAGAGGGAGAGAGCAGTAGTCGGTGGAAGAGGGGAGGGGGTAATGACTTAAATTTAAGAGAAATTAAAGAGCTTTACACTTGATTTTCAAGTTCTCATTACCTAATTTGTTTATATTTTACTAACGCTACCTCCGCTTTTCTATTTTTTTACGACTTACTTTGTTATTCACAAGTACAGTTGTAGCTTTACTTCCGTCCCCTATAAAAATACAAACAGCTTTAGCATGTGATAACCAAATAACCATTTTTGTTACTGTGCTAATAACACCATTTAAACGACCACTAATATAAAGACACAATTATAAGGTGCGTGTTCTAAAGTTGGAAAACCAGACTATCGCTATATCTGTGCAGAGAATGATTGCGACATTAACTGTATTAGACACGTACGATTTCCATTGTCTTTCTTTTCCAAAAACCTTTGATGAGGGAGATAGTAGTAGGTGGATTTAGTTGTGGTGGTGGGCGGGGATCAAAGACTATCTGAGCAGACAATGATTGTATTAGACACGTGCGTTTTCTATTTTCTTTCATTTCCATTTAGCCAAACTATGCCACAGCAACGCGTGGCCGGGTACAGCTAGTATATATATATATATATATATATATATATATATATATATATATATATATATATATATATATATATATACACACACACACACATACGCGCGTCTGGTTATTTTCGTTTGTCTATCCGTCTCTGTCTTCCTTACCGTCATCCCCTCTCTGTCTCTCTTGACACACACGCGTACATACACACATAAAGCAGAGCCCAAAGATTACAACCTCAAAACAGATTAACGAGCCAACATTTCCGTCCGTCCCTTCTCTGGCCACATCAAGCCATGACCTATAACCCGGATTACTGGCTATTAATACTACTTTAGTTCTGAGCTTGCAGTTTATAGTGCATTTTAGTTTCAACGGAAATTAACAGAATTTGGTTATAAATATGCCAACAGGGCTATTCCTGTAGCGTAGATTTATTTAAAGACGAATTAATCATAACTGTGTTCACACACGCGAATTCTTTTTTCCTAGAAGCATTTTCTTCCTGTGCTTGTCACTAGCTTCTGAACTTCTGCATTTTCTTGCATGACTATTAGATCAAAATACGGAAAGCACATTAAGTAAGTTTTCTTAAAGTCGCGAGACTTACCGAATTATTTTCTCAAATTATTTGCATAGGCTGATCTTCTTCTTCTTTGCATTCGGTTTCGTATGCTCAGATCAGACCATCAAGTGGGTTGCCCCTATGAACTCGCATGTCAGCTGCAGGTCCTGCATGGTTCCCCATAGCTTGCTCTGCACACTTTGCTCTTGAGGCCAGGTTTCTTTTCGAAGTTGCAGGTAGAGTGGGAAGGTCTGCAGAATGTGCTGAGATGTTTGTGGTCCTGTTTGACAGGCACACTGGGGGGACTGTACAATCTTTATTGTATGCATGTGATAGTTGAGCCTGCAGTGTCCTGTTCGTAGACGGAAAATTGTTGTTGTTGCTTTCTGTTGAGTCTGCTGATGGGGTCTTGTGAATGTTTACTGTTAGTTTGTTCTCTCCACAATTCCTTGTATTTTCCTTTGATAAGTGTTCTGATTTCTAGTAATGACAGTGAATGGGCGTGTTGTTTCTGCTTTGTTCTATTTTTTTGCAAGTCTGTCTGCTAACTCATTTCATGGTATGCCGCAGTGAGCCGGGATCTACTGGAGAACGATTTGATTGTTTTCTGTGAGTCTGTTTAGCTGGCGGGTCAGTTCTCTCCATGTTGCCTCGTGGATCCCTGTAAGCCGCCTGGAGGACTGACATGCAGTCACAAAGGAAAATAATTTTGCTGTTTTTAATTTTTCTTTCCTCTAGCACTTTGGCTGAATCAATAATTGCTTGCTGCTCTGCTCTGAAGTTTGTTGAGAGTCTTCCGGAAGCGCATGACGTTTCTACTGTTGTTCCATCTTGCAGCATGATGACCGGCCCAGCTCCTCCATTTTTGTCTGCTCCCTCCAATGATCCATTGGTACATACGTGTGTCCCTTCGGGTTTTGGATAACAGTTGTAGACATGTTCAAGGGTCTTTGCATGCAGTGCTAGGTCACATTCTTCAGCCTTTCTGTCTATGCCTGGAAATGTTGTTGTGACTGTATAGTTAGGCTGTAGGTCTGTGCTGTATGCCTGGATCATTTCCCATGTTGAAGGATCTTTAGAAAGGATGTCACTGTTTTTTTGTGTAGTACAATTTTGATAGATAAGAAAGCATTGTCTTTTCAGTCGTTTTTTTTTTTTTTTTGTTTGTTAGGTTATTTGCTATTCTGTGCATGGTTTTGTTGTTCATGTGTTTAAATGTTTCTGTTAGGGTAAGCACCTTTTTTCCCTCGAAGGCTCAAGCTCTGGAGGCCACAAGTTGCTTCCAGCTCATGAATTGGTGTGCTTCTCATACCTCCACTGATGATTCTGAGACCAGTGCTCTGTATTTTATCAAGTTTGTGTAGGTTTGATTTGGATGCAGTAGAGTATACTCTTAATGCAATACTCCAGTTTTGGTCGTACGTATCCAGTGTATACTTGTCGTACAGTGTTGGCATCTGAACCCCAGCTTGTTCCACTTAGTTTCTTCATAAGTCTGAGCCTCAGGGTAACTTTTCTTTGGATTTCTTAAATGTGGGTGCTCCAGGTTAGCCTTTTGTTAAGTTTTACTCCCAAATATGTGGGGTTATTCTTTTTTGGAAGGATGTTGCCTTCTAAGTACAGATCAAGTTGTTCTGGCTTTGTGGAAAGAGGGAAAAAAGTTGAGACGGTTTCGATTTGGTTTATTGTTACTCCCCAAGAGTCTGTCCATTTTTTAACTGTATTTATAGCTTCCTGCATTCTTGTTTTAGTTGTTCCTATATGTTCAGCTTGAGTCCATATGGCCAGGTCATCTGCGCCTTGTGAATGTGAGTCGTGAACTGTTTTGAGAGGTCATTGATGAAAAGAATAAACAGATATAACACCTCTCTGGGGGACACCTTCTTGTAACCTGACCAGCTTGCTCTTGTGATCTTCCAGTCTGACTCTCGCACAGCGTATGAAAAGGAAGTCTCTAATCCAGGCAAATATATGCCCTTTTATCCCACAGTTTGCTAGTTTTAGCAAGAGTCCTTTCTTCCAGACCTTATCGAATGCTTTAGTCAGATCAAAGAAAGTAGCTAGTAGTTTGTATTTTTTCTGGAAAGCATCTTCAATTTCCTGTGCGAGATAAGAGGTTTGGTCATCAGTGCTTCTGTATCTCCTGAAGCCTGATTGGCTGTCATCCAACATCTTGTTTTCTTCCAGGAAATTAGCAACCTGTTGTTCACTAATCTCTCCATGGTCTTTCCAAGGCAGCTTAGAAGGCTTATGGGGCGGTAACTGAATTTGTTTTCCTTGGGCTTTCCTTTCTTGGCTATGGGAACTATTTCTGCCTCCTTCCATTCCCTAGGAAGTGTTCCCTGGGCCCAGGATTGGTTTATAAGGTCTAAGAGTCGTTGCCTACCAACTGGTCCCAAGTGTACTATCATTTCATTTGTTATTTGATCAGGTCCAGGTGCCTTCCTTCTCTTAAGGTTTCTTAATGCGCATCCAAGTTCTTGGGGACTGAAAAGTTTATTCATTATGTCTGGGTTATCTTCTTGCTTTTTTTTATTTTCCTCAGTTCTCTCACCACTTCTTCTTCTCTCACTCTAGACATGAAGATTTTGCTTTCCTCTGGAAAACTATCAGCCAGCAGGTTTGCTGCTTGTTTACCAATGAAAGTCCCCCCCCCCCCCCCAACCCATCTTCAATGACAGTGTGGGCACGGCGGGTATTATTCTCCTCATTGAGACTCTTGCGTAGGCTAATCAAAGATAATTTTGTTTGGGGGAGTCTAGATCCAGAAACCATAAGTTGTAAACCCTTTGGCTCGGTAATATGGATATCATCAAGGGATAATCAGAGTCTGCAGAGAATGTTGCTGGGGGAGGTGATCAAGGGATGATCAGAGAATGCTGCAGGCAGCAGTGATGAAGGGATGGTCAGAGAATGTTGCAGGGGGCAGTGATCAAGGGATGATCACAGAATGTTACAGGGGGCAGTGATCAAAGGATGATGAAAGTCTGCAGAGAATGTTGTAAGTGGCAGTGCTCAAGGGATGATCAGAGAATGTTGCTGGGGGCAGTGATCAAGGGATGATCAGAGTCTGCAGAGAATGTTGCAGGGGGCAGTGATCAAGGGATGATCAGAGTCTGCAGAGAATGTTGCAGGGGGCAGTGATCAAGGGATGATCAGAGTCTGCAGAGAATGTTGCAGGGGGCAGTGATCAAGGGATGATCAGAGAATGTTGCAGGGGGCAGTGATCAAGGGATGATCAGAGAATGTTGCAGGGGGCAGTGATCAAGGGATGATCAGAGAATGTTGCAGGGGGCAGTGATCAAGGGATGATCAGAGAATGTTGCAGGGGGCAGTGATCAAGGGATGATCAGAGAATGTTGCAGGGGGCAGTGATCAAGGGATGATCAGAGAATGTTGCAGGGGGCAGTGATCACGGGATGATCAGAGAATGTTGCAGGGGGCAGTGATCAAGGGATGATTAGAGAATGTTGCAGGAGGCAGTGATCAAGAGATGATCAGAAAATGTTGCAGGGGGCAGTGATCAAGGGATGATCAGAGAATGTTGCAGGGGGCAGTGATCAAGGGATGATCAGAGAATCTTGCAGGCAAAGGGGATCAGAGGATTGTCTTGAAAAAACAAAAACTGAGAGTTTGTGTGTGCGGGTCTATGGTGTGGTGTGTGTGTGGCGTGGGCCAGGCACATCCTCTATCAGGCCCCTTCTTTCCTCCGCTGATCTACGTGGCACCCTTGTGCAAGATTAAATACCCGTTAAACCCTCCCCCCACCTCTCACCAATCAGGGTACAATGAAAGGAGGAGAGCAGATATTGCAGCCTAGCTGTAATTCACATCATAATGTGCCCACTGCCCTCTTAATTTAGAGTTAAGAAAGTAAAAGAAGGCTATCCTCCGAATAACGGGCACATATTATGGCGGCCGCAAAGAAGACCCTAAGAGAGCCTCAGTTACGTGTCAGTTGCGTACTTCTGGCGACTTGAGCGTAAGCGGCATGGGGGATACTCTCGGCGGTGGTAGTAGTGTGTTTGGGGCTTTTTAGCAAAAGTTAATGGTCGACGTTTGGTGCAGGAGAGCCTAGAATATGATACCACAACATCCAGCTTAAGAATGGAGGTGGAGGCGGTCACTGTAGCTTTCCGCTGGCTAGAGAACATGACACACACACACACATTGTAATTGTAACTGATTCAGAAAGCATGCTAAGGAAGATCAGAACAGGTATGCTTCGTGCAGAGTGGCATGCTTTGCTGCGGAGGACACAAGTGAGGAGTATTGTCTGGATTTGTTCACCGGGTTACGCCGGTGTGTTGGGAAATGAACAGGAGCACAGACTGGCTGGCTCTGCACAACTTGGTGGAATACTGCTAGATGATAGGGCAGACGTGGTTAGTGCCTTGTGGGAGAGCGTGTACAATGCGGAGGAACAGATGAATCACAACAGTCTGGTGAGATTGATGCAGTTGGGGGTGACGAGAGGTTCTGGCAGAAGCTCAAGGCTAAGAGGAAAGGCAAGACGGACGTTTAATCAGAAAGCTACTGGCACCATTAGTATCGGAACTCTTTGCTGGCTGCTGAAGATGGGGATGGAGCGCTTATGGGAATGCCCCAAGTGCTGTGATGTCGGTTCTTGAATCAAATCAAATCAATCAAATCAAATCAGTTCGCAAATTAGGTCACCGGAAGTGCCCAAGTGACACGTGACTGAGGCCCTGTTTTTGGCCGCCATATTTTCTGCCCATTATTCGGAGGATAGCCCTAAAGAATAATTATTGGGCAGCCACCATAGTGTAGTGGCCACAGGCTCGCCTGTGGATCCAAAAGTCATTGGTTCAAATCTGAACAGTGCTGGACTTTGGAAAAAAAAAGACCCAGGTTCCCCAGCCTTAAATGGGAACCAGGTGAAGTCCTGGGATGTACAGGAGGCTGACAGTATCATCCGCCAAGCATCGATTGGTCTATAAAATATAAATCTAGCCCTATAAGCCCAGTAGGACTGCAGGCATGGGAAAGGGTCCTTTACATTTACTGTATCAACAATGTATTATTGCAAGACACAAGCTAGATAAGACACTGTGTTTTTCCCAGGAAAGACACTCACTGAAACAACTAGTATTTATAAAATTCTAGTCATCTTAAATACTGAACATCCCAGTCTGGGTTCTGGGGCCCTATTATAGAGGGAAAAAAGAATAGACCCACTGCCTACTCAAAAGTATGTTATAAGAGTCGACTAATTGAAGTCGGAGTGCATCTGCCTGAGAGGAACCAGCCGTCTGCATACAAAAGAGTCAGATCTGTAAAACGGATGCACAGGCAACACTCAGATTCTGGAACAGGACTGCAGTCCAAAATTGGATGAACAACCAGAACTTTCTGCCAGAGTTTACAGCTGGTGAACGCAAAGAAGAAGAAGAAATACTATACAGTTACTGAAAAACTGCCATGTCACTAAACTATACACAGCAAGCTAAACTAGGGGTCTCTGTGGCGAAGTGGTCAAGACGTTTGCCTCACATTTGTGGGTTGGTTTCATGCTGGTGCCGTTCGGTTCATGAATGCAATTTTTATGGAGATCCCTGGGGATCGCTGGAGCTGCAGAGTTCATTCCCTGTGCAATGCTCTCACAGGTGGGTAGCCATTCTGTGGAGAGAGAGCAAGCCATATGGGATTAATCCTGATGCAATGAAGTCGATCCTCTCGACCCTGACTCTAACTTATTGTCTAAGTATATCAGAGTGAACAGTGATAAATAACTCATTGTGACGCATACTGTTCTATAATTGTAAAGTGAATATTTATTGTGATATACAACATGTAAATTACTTCCATTGTTGGTAGGTAGCAAACACTTCAATATAATCTGTGTCGTATCAATTATTCTTATTTTAACTTGCAACAAACAATTAATTTTTAAACAAAGCAACTAGCAACAGAAGTCAAACAATTATTTGTTGCGTTACAAAGGAAAAAAAAAGAATAGTCATGGAATGAGCAAATACTGAAAATAAAACATAGAAGTAGAGAAAAATAATCCTTAAATTTTTCGCCCACCAATTATATGAACCATTTGTCATGAAATTGTGGGATTTTCCGCCCAAAAAATATTTGCAAAAACAAAACAATAACTTTCCCAGAAAAAAAAAATTGAAACAAACAACTCTACGGGCCTTAATTAGTATCAAAAATACATAATCAAAATAATGATCAAAATACACCAGCCGTAACAAAAGGAATAACTTATCATCTTAGCTTTACTTTATTCTCTCAAGGTAAAGTAAAGTAAAGATCATTTTTCATGCTGTAAGCGCATCCAGCATTTGGGAAGAGCGTCCCATATTTTTACAGACCAATCGACACCGGGTGGGTAATGTGGTGAGCGTTACGCCGACACTAAGTGCCACCATGCGAATGAGGATCCCCCGTGGAGGGGTCCCAGAAACCCCATTCAGCCGTTAGGCCATACTCATGGCCAGGTTATATTTAGGGCCTCCTGATTCTCTCAATGTAATATTAGCAATTTGTATACAAACAAGGTCTCTTCCCCCTTCTAAAGATACTACGTTGAGTTTTGATTTGCTAATGAACATGTTCATGGTGCAGAGACCTAGACAATAAACAATCAATTAGACAATTGTACTGAGTCTCTGGAGATGTGGATATACAAAAGAATAAGTTGTAATTCATCGAATCGAAAACAGAGTTTTTAAAAAGACAATGAGTTAAGAGAGTTGCTACATAAATTTGAAAAAAAAAAAATATTTAAAAAGAAACAAAAGGGATAAAGAAATATTCACTCTTTGAGTCCCAGGGTTAAGCATCAGAGGCCCAAGGGGTGATGCTGAGAAAGACTAAAATCGATGCATCTTGCTTTCATTGGGTTTCCAGGTAGCAACCAATGAAATTATGGTGCATTCCCTGGGACTTAAAGAGTTAAAAGACAGAACACTCCTATAAAAACCATGCTGGAGGGTAAGGTTGAAGGTGAGAGAGCAAGAGGCAACAGCAATACAAGTGGGAGGATAACATCAACAGATTGATGATAGCAGTCTGAGAGAGTGTATATCCAGGGCAAAAGAGAGCAGGCTGAAGATTCCATTACAGCCAACTTTCATTGCAAAGATGGCATCTAAATAACTAACCTTTATGGACACCAGTGCTCCATTATTGCTTCAGTCTCCTTTCATCACAGATTATACACTAGAGATCTTAAGCACAGTGCACAAAACAAAGCAATGATGAGAACCAAAGTGTGCATATGAAAACATGATATACGGTCAGTGTTACTAGAGAATTATAAGGACATTTAAAGCAGTGTTCTATAGGAGAAACTACAAGGATACTTAGTTATGCAACATTCATATTGTTGGAGAAAATGAACTAGAGACTGTAAAAACGCTGACTCTTTTAAAAGAAGCAGCTCAGAAAATGGGACTAGTTATAAATCAAGATAAGACATAATACATGATAATAACAAGACAGGGAAAGGATACAAACTCTGATCACATACAAGTCAATGATATGAAAATCAAACGAACAGAAACATATAAGTACATGGGTGCAAACTTTAACTGCTCCAACATGCTGACAGAAGAGATAAAAAGTAAAATACAATCTTGAAATAAAGTATACTATGCCCTTCAACATAGACAAAAGTCAAAGTTTCTATCTTGCAACACAAAGATCAAAATATATAAAACGTTAATATGTTTTATAGGGCTCTGAAACTTGGAGTACAACTAAAAGAGATGAAGGCTTATTACAGGTTTTTTTTTAAACAGAGTATTACGACAAATCTTTGGATCTATCGAAGATGTAAACAGCCGGGAATGGAGAGTGAGAAGCAACAACAAAATTCATAATCTGTTTAAATCACCCCTGATCACTGGCATCATGAGAGATAATAGGTTGAAATGGTTGAGGCATATTGAGAGAATGTCAGATAACAGAGAGGTAAAAACTGTTTACACAAGGGAGCTGAATGGTCATAGACCACAAGGCAAACAAAGAAGATGACGGAGAGATAATGTCCAGAAAGACCTGCAAACGGTGTCACCAACTGGAAAGAGAAAACCAACCAGAGAGATGAGTGGAGGCAGGTGATATCTGCAGCAGTGAACCTCAAGGGCTCGGAATAAGAAAGAAGGAGACAAAGTTACCAGAGAAGACCATACTGTCTTCTGTAGGATGTAGAAGTAGTCGGAGGTGGCTGCTGAAGTGGACCTATCTTCAGCGGTACTTTTCTAATAAAAACATACATTGTTTATTCAAATTGTGCAATGTCTAATTAAAATATACAACATCTAATAAGACACAGCATAATCAAAAGAAGCAATGTCTAAACAAACGTATCATAAGTCTAATCAAAACACTCAATTTCTAATCAAAAGATTAAAGTCTAACAAAAAATAGTCAATATGATAATCAAAAGAAATAATGTCTAATCAAACATACCTTAATCAAAAGATACAATGTCTAACAAGACATACATAATCAAAAGATAAAATGTCTAACAAGAACATATCATAACCGAAAGAAAAAGGTCTAACGAAACAGAAAATGTATACAATAGTCAGAATATACACTTTCTAAAAAAACATAAAATATATGTGTAGGAGGCAATGACAGGTATAATAATAATAACAAAAGAAGCAACAGTGAACCACAAAAAATACATAGTTTAAAAAAAATATATATATATAATGTATATATATCAGCCAAGGTCATAACAAATAAAAATAAACATCAGCCAAGGTCATAGCATTATCTGCAATCATTCACTCATAATGTCTAGACTGGAAGTGCAGTGAACAATTACAATTTGAACATCAACAATCAAGATATTTAAAAAAAAAAAAAAACACACACACACAATTTAGTCATCTTTCTGGCAAAGACACGCACAGCCTCGTTTGATCCAGTGCTGGAAGGGTTTCTTGGTAGGCAGAAGAATTGCCAAAACAAAATTGGTTGAATGTCCTGTAGTGGACAGTACACCTTTACGTTCGCTGGTCTTGTAGACTGGACATTTATAACGCTGTCGGGACTCATCTATCTCGTCCATACGTTTTGGCAGCAGCCAGATTACGGGCACAGGCTCGTTCAAAATTTTGGGCCTCTGCTCTTCAAGACAGCCACTTTAGAGGGGACACAAAATCAAAGGTTAATAAACACAAGTGAGCTTATTAAAGGAGAGTTGTTATGTATTTTATACTAGCAATGTCTAGTTAGAAATAAGTACACACAATTGCAAATATGTGCTAAATAAATATAAGAAGTAGTTACTTTTGTTCCTGTGCCTTACTGCAACTACAACCCAATGTGCCATCCACCTTTTAAGTGTGTACAAATAGGAATATTATTATCAGTTTTTCAAAACTTGTCCTTTCCAATGCCAGCAACTTTAACCCACCTTAACTGCCTCTTATGGCATGCTTGGCAGGGTTTAGTCCTATTGTTCTTTGCTTGCCAAGCTAAACAATCTCTTGAGGCCTTGCAATTGTGTGTTTACAGAAGAATCTTTAAAAGACCTTGGACAGCCAAAAAGAGCAACCCAGATGTTTAGAAAGAGGTGAGGGCCAGAAGGCAGATTTTCACAAACATCACAAGGAGACAGTCATCACATTTTTTTTTCTTTTGTGGTCATATCATGAGAGGAATGAAACTGGAACATGTTGTGACTACTGGAAAGATCTGTGGTTGAAAAAAAAAAAAAAGAGATAAAGGTAGACAACGAAAGAAGATTCATGACAGGCATTTTTTTTAAAAAACAAATTCCAAATTGTGCCTGGGCAACGCTGTAAGGCTACTCTTTTCGATTTCCAACTGCCAAGAGATTTTTTTACGTGTGCAACAATACACACAGGCGTTCGATCTTACTACCCAGAGACCAGGGGGAATACTAGAAGTCCAAGTCCACGTGATAAAATCCCAGCACTTACCGGGGATTGAACCTGGAACCTCCAGCATTCAAAGCGGACATGATGTCTCAAAACCACGAAGCCCCGGTAGTCAGCAAGATATACAATAATGATATTCTGCTTTCCCTACGAGCTCCAGTATGTCAGGGCTGAGTCTAGAAACTTACTTCTTTTTATCCCAGCGAGCACCATCAAGGAACAGGCCATAAATATAAGCTCCATCAGTTGGGGATTTGTCCATGCGATCATGAGTCAGCACCTACAACACAGAAAAGATGATTGACTCATTGATTTGAGGGTAAAAGTAACGTTGGTCTCCCTATGCCCCACTCACACACACACTAGCTCACTTCTGATTGGTAGTTCCTGAACCAGTCACCTTGGCACAAGGTTACGGGGGTGTTACACAATGCTGTTGATATCGCGTGTTGTATACTTCAGTACCCCAGTGCTTTTAACACTCTAAAAACATAGAGAAACTGGTCCTAACACAACTCTCCCTAGAGAGTGCTGCAACTTATATCACAGGCATTCTCTTTCTCAGAATGAAAAGACAAATGCAAGACATAACAGAAAGCAAACAACAGAGCGGGACACACCCTTAACCTTCAGGAAAGTCGACCAGCCCAACAAACTTGTGAATGCACAGTGAGCTACTCTATTTGGGGAGATTAATGTGAACCTTACCGATTTGAGAATCAACATAATAGAATACCAGACATACTCAGGGCTTCGCGGTCTCCCACAGCAAATATCATAGGGTGCAGATGCTGAATGATTCAGTACCAACATCATTGTTCCAATCAGCATTTGTTTATAAATGCTCTTCAGCAGGGCTTTTCCTAGAAAAGAAGGTTTCGGTACTCACCACAAATGTATTAAAATGGGGTCAATAATCACTATAAAGGGCCTATTACAGTAGTCCTGAAAAGAAAATTATGCTAAAAAATGGTGCTGGTACTGTGTACGGTTGCACACCATCAGTAAAAAGCCCTGGTCTTCAGACTGTCTCAAATCTTTAGCATAAGGGTTCCTGTTGCTAATGCTTTTGTAACTATCCACTCATTTATTCTCTTGCACTCCTGCATATCAGGGACAGTTTATCCACATGATTTCTTGTAAGATAAACATGCTAATACTTTGTATCTGCTCATGTCAATTGTCTGTTTTAAACCTTCTGCAATGCCAACTGAGACTCAGACACTATGGTTCCTCTGGTAACACTTTTAGTGTGTTTGTGTGCAAAACAAAACAGTAGATTGAATAATATTACAACTTGCAATATTAAAAATAGTCTGACTGTCAAAATCAAAGAACTAAAAATGTCAGCAGTACATAAAACAAAAATTTCTGCATGTTCTGTAATCACTCAAAACTTGGGTGCAGAAGTTGAACAGTCTGGCATAGAATGAAATATACTGTTTTTACCCTTTGTGATATTCAATTGTAAATGAATTTTGTAAACATGTTATAAAATATAATTTCTTTTAAATTAGATAAGAAATACTGTATCTTTTTTTTTTTAAAAGTTAATTAATTATTTTATGTATTCAGAATATTTCAGTTTTAAATATGCCAGTAAAAGTTGGAGAATCAGTAAAGACACGGAACAAAAGTAAAATGTCTTCAATAACAAATGCCTAAAGAAACTGATGAACATAAAATGAGATGAATTCAAGAGAAATGAAGAAATAAGAGAAATGTCTGGGCAACTACTAGTATCGACAGATAAGATGGCTCTATATACTGGCAAAGTTCTGAGAAGAGATGAAGAGAGAGAATTCGTAATAGGCACTGAAATGGAAATCGAGGAATTTAGGAACTGATGACGTCCAAGAAAAACCCCAAGGTGAATGTGATGAGAGAATCTAAAGATGCTGGACTGGACTCCTTCTATGATACCAACATGACTGCACAGGATAGAACTGAATGGAGAAACAGACTTTGAGCCCTATGTGACATTCTCAAAGTATGTTATTTTAATAGGAAGTAAAGTAAAGTCAGGAGATGTGAACCAGCCTCATTGTACACAGTTATTAACCATAAGTGCTCTGCCACTAGTATGGACAGCTGATAAGAAACTGTCCGCCTGTGTCGCCGTCCGCACACAACTCCCTAGCTACAGCCACGTTCCTCCATTTACCCCAGAGTGTTAACTCTGGTACCCATTTCCTAGAGGCTGGGTAAACCCCAGAAACCGCCCAGTTTTCAACACGGGTCGTGGGCTGCAGCAAGTCACAGCTGGATTTAAAAGTGAGTCTCCTATCGACTGCGCTAATGCGGCCCCTCAATGGTTATGATGGGTGTTGAAAGAAATATATGTAAGCAGGCAATTTTAAAAATTTGTACAAACCTCAAAATCAAATGCCAGGGTGTCTATTGGAATCGTATATTTCCTGGCAAAGTTCTGCATCACACCGGTCAGGAAAGCTTGTGTAAAGAAAAATCCAGATACCCAGAAGTCCTCTGGCTTGCCATTCACGTACCATTGCTATACAAACAGGAAATGCAGAGTGAGATCTACAGTAGGAGTTAATTTTAAAAATTTTAAAAGAACTGAAATTTATGAATGAATTCATAACAATAACTGTTTATTATAAATACCAAATATATTTATGCGTACTTTTATTTATACTGTTTGTACTTTTTATAGATTATTATTTCATTAAAAAGTAATTAAATTTTAGATTGCATACTGGACACAACAGACTCTTCTGCCATATGTATGTATGATTTCTTTTTTTTTTGGGGGGGGGGGGGGTGTCTAGGGAAAATAACATTTTGGGACTTTAGAATAATAGACTTTGAAGTTTTAGAGAAGAAAGAAGTGAAAGTCTGAGAACAACAAAATCTTAGAGTTTGAAGAAATTAAGATTTTGGTTCTGGGAAAAATAAAATCTTGGGGTGTAAAAAAAAACGCTGATTGTCAGTTCTGAGATGATAAGACCTTGGCTTGTGGTCTGAAGAAAAAAATACTCTAGGGTCTTAAAGAAAATAAGATTGATGAGTAAAGAATATACAATCTTCAAGCAAGAGAACAAAAATAACCTTTGCTTGTGGTCCAAGGAAATGTGTACAGAGATCAGTGGAGCTACAAAGTCTGTGCTTTGTGTTATGCTCTTGGCAACCTGTGTAGAGAGAGAAAGCCATCCTGGATAAAATCTGGCACAGTAAAGTCAATTCTCTTGAAGTTAAACCTTTTAAACCCAACTGTTCAGGGCAGTATATGTCATGTCTTCTTTGTCTCTTGCTGAATTCACCCTTCAAATATTGGTTGCATGATGTGTGATGGTTTAAAGCTGGGCTCTGATTTCTACACTTGTTGTGCTTGTGTGTGTATGTGTGTGTACAACACAACCATCATCATCATCATGCAGCAGGTCCTTTGCAGAACGTGGCTCTCATCAGTCTGCCTAAAAGAAACTTGGTCTCTCGTCAGTTCTCCCGCCTCATGTACTTTCACACTCAAGGAGTCACTTATATCCTGTGCCCATCTTCGTGTCGGTCAGCCCCTGCCCCTCCTTCCTGGTACCACGCCTTCTGCTATAATTTTTTCCAATTCGTCGTGGCGCTTGATATGACCAAAATAATTTAACTTCCGAGACAGGATGCTGTTTATTAGCCAATCTTCCTTAGCAAAAACTTAATTACTCGCCTTCTACGAAATGCTTGGTGGGGACAGTAGTTCTATCCCTGCGTCCTCCCAACAGGGCTGCAGAATCCAGAAAAACAAAGGCTGTTTAATTATGTTCCTCTTATTTGCCACAAAATTAAAAAACAAAAACAAATTCACACCTGCAAAAATTTCAGCCTCTCTAAAAAGTCATTAACATAGCTGCCGAGTGGCTTCAGGGATGGGTAGGATCGTTTCATCCACATGGCCGGTTGTTTGCCTATAAGAAGACTGCTGGCCAAGGCCTCCAGTTCTGCTGACATTACCACAAGGCCTTTGATTGCCTTCTGCATATTCTGAAGACTGGATCTAATTATGTCCAGAAGTCTGAAAAGAAATATTAATCAAAGAACTTCATTAAAATCATGTACGTTATTGCTATATATAAGTAAAGATTGAATTATGGTTAAGTTGTAAGAATAATAACAATTAGAAAACATGAAGCAGCAAACCAAGTATTGGAACAGCTAGCACTCCTCCTTCAACACAAGACAATCCCAATCAGCATAAAGAAATATCTCATACAAAGCACATTTAACCCTATTTTACCAGTGCTAGACATGGTCACTTAACAGCAAACAAGAAAAGATAATTAGTAACCATGGAAATTAGATGTCTAAGAAGGGCTGCAGAAGTGACCAGAAGAGATAAAATCAGGAATGAGGTCATAAGACCAAAAAAAATCAGCACAGAACCAATTCTAAACTGCATACAGAGACAGTAAATCAAATGGTCTGCCCACTTTGAGAGAATTCCTTGCGATGCTTACCACACAAGGCACAGGTCAAAAGAGGAGATGGAAAAAGAGCATGAGGTAGACAGGATGAAAAGATAACATCGGAAAAACTCCACAACAGCACTATGTGTCTAAGGTCAAGGCGGCCAGGAGAGAAAGAGGCAGAATCTTATATCTTCCTCAACACTTAAAGTGGTAACAGAGAAAGTAAAGAGGATGAAGAAGAAGAAATCATTAGGTACAGATTGGTGGTAGAAAATTATAATCCCCTAAATAGAAGATGTTGTGGCAAACAGCCTTTGTTAGCAAACAACACCAAGAAACAAAACAGCAATAACAATTATGCTTGGTTGGTAGCTGGTCAGAAATGAAGCTTCTACAGGTAAACAGACAGAGCATGGCTCTTCTAATCTGCAAGCCAGCATCTACAGCATACGTTGTTCCGAACATGTTGGTTTCAGCTTTCCTTTGGAGTAAAACAAAGCCTGCAGAATTACAGAACATTCTGCATTAGCAGCAGATGATCTCTACAGTACTGGCCAGGTTTTTTTGCTATGAAGAGTGAAACACTGAAAAACTCAATAGAAATCAAAGCTTAGCAGACATACTTGTTAAATCGTTCCATTTCCTGTACAAGAACTGTGTTCATACTTTCAGAGTAGATAACTGGATACTTAGCAATGGCAGCCTCAATGTCATAGTCTTCTGGCAACTAGGAAAGTTAAAAATTGTTATTTAAGTTCCAGCATTTGTGAATGTAAACAAATTATTAACTGCTGCAGTAGGTTAGTAAGTAAAGTAAAGTAAAGGACCTTTTACCATGCCTGTAGGGAAATAGGACTAGACCTATATTTAAAAGAGCAATCGGCACAAGATGGGTAATGTGGTCAGCATCATGCCGGCTGCCTTTACTTTCCAGGACTGCACCCGGTACCCACTCAAGGCTGAGTAGACCTGGAAGCCAAGGTCATTTTTGAAAAAAGTTTGGCTCCACCAGGAAGCGAACTCCCGAGCTGCAGTTTGTAGCTACTGTTTAATAGCAAATGCCTTAACATATTACATATGCCTAAATTTAGATTATACCGAGACGAGGGGCCTTCGATTAAAACATTAAAGTGCAATGGAAATTACAATAACCATGCCACTGTCTGGAAACCTGTCAATATTGTTGTTAAGGATGTCAACTGTGTCAAGCACATGATACCAGAGTGCAGATGAACATGGTGATGTTATAATGACAGTTAAAAGATGGCCATCCAACTCCTGACATGCACAAAAGTGGAGCAGCCTTCTGTTATCTGCTTAGTGATCAGAATTCCTGAAATACTAAAGGTACTCGATCTTGGCTTTTTTCTAGGTCAGTGGGGTTAAGGCCAATCAGTATCACAATGTCCCATAATCTTTAGAATTAGAGGTCACAGGGTCAGGGCATGAGTCACCCAGTAAATACAGTTTAAGGCTCTGGGAATTGTAGTCTATGCTTCTTCTTCTTCTTCTTCTTTCTCTTCTTCTTTTTTTCTCTTCTTCTTCTTCTTCTTCTTCATCTTCTTCTTTTTCTTCTTCTTCTTCTTCTTCTTCTTCTTCTTCTTCCTCTTCTTCTTCTTCTTCTTCTTCTTCTTCTTCTTTTTCTTCTTCTTCTTCTTCATCATCTTCTTCTTCTTCTTCTTCTTCTTCTTTTTCTTCTTCTTCTTCTTTTTCTTCTTCTTTTTTTCTCTTCTTCTTCTTCTTCTTCTTTTTCTTCTTCTTCTTCTTCTTCTTCTTCTTCTTCTTCTTCTTCTTCTTCTTCTTCTTCTTCTTCTTCTTCTTCTTCTTCTTCTTCTTCTTCTTCTTCATCATCATCATCATCTTTTTCTTCTTCTTTTTCATCTTCTTCTTCTTCTTCTTTGCATTCAGCAGCTGTGAACTATGGCCAAAAGTTCTGGTTGTTCATCCACATCTGAACTTTAGTCTTGTTCTAGAACTTGTGTTTTGCATGCACATTCATTTTACAGATGGCAGACTGTCATTTCCTCGCTTTTTTGACTCTGAAGAAAGCAGCCCTAATTAAGTGACTGCAACGACATGCTTGTGGGATATGGGGCAGTGGGTCTATTTTTGATTGTGTGCGTTGCCCCTACAATGGGGCCCCAGAACCCACACGGTGAAATTTAATGGCTAATTAGTTATATATGTAAAAAAAAATGTTTAAGTAATTTTTGATACATTGGGGGGGGGGGGGGGGGGGGGGGGAAGATGGGGGTCATGCCCCATTTTTTTTAAATGTTAGTATTTCTAGAGGGACAGAGCTAAGGTTGCTTTTACATTTGTTTGACTCACCTTGGACAAAATATCAGTAGCAATGTCATCCAAAGCCTCGTCGGTGCTGCCCCCACTGCCAGCTTGTCCTCCTTGGGTGAGCAGAACTGAGTCAAACAGCAGCTGGACTTCCTGCAGCTCTCGGGAGATTTCCACATTTTCATGCATGCCAAATATCTCTGGGTGCTGGGTTCCCGGAAGACTCTGAGCAGAAAGAGAATACAACAGAATGTACTTTCAGAGAAAATAAAAAAATAAACAATAGGTATCTACTGAAACTGGCAGAAGCTTTTACAACTAAAATGAACAACCTAGCTTTGTGCAGACAGAAAGAGTATGTGGTAATTTGAAACTTCTGAGGTAAATATGTGTCTAATCTTGAATTTCCTGTGGTGACATTACATTGTAACTAAAGAACTGTGATTTGTATATTTCAGTTCAAAAAAGATTCATCTATGTGCTTCATTTTTTTTATGTAAACTAGAAATGCAAATGAAGAGAGAATGAAATATGCTGGTGTGCAGTGTACTGTTTGTGTCGGCATTTGTTAAATTTAAAGTGGGTAATCAGTGTGTTGAATTTCAAATGTTTCAAGTCAAAATGATCAGTTTCATTGCACTAGGTTTTATTCCCTACGAGATCAGTCTTTACGTAGAATGCACTTGCAAAAATTTCCAGGAATCTGTAAAAACTGCACTCTTATAATGAATGATGCAGTCTGTGAAACAAACCACTGATCTTCAGAATAGTTTTTCCTTCGCGTTCACTGTTGTAGCTCTGGCGGAAAGTTCCAGTTGTTCATCCATTTCTGAATCCTAGTCCTGTTCCAGAACTTGATTTTCATGTGCACAGATCTGGCTTATTTGTACACAGATCTGGCTTATTTGTGCACAGATCTGGCTTATTTGTACACAGACTGTTGGTGCCCTCTCAATCAGACACACTCTACCTTTGAAGGAAACCTCTAAGTAGTCAACTCTTAGGACATGCTTGTTAGTGAGGCGGTGGGTTTATTCTTGTTTTCCCCCAAAATGGAGCCTCAGAACCCACAAGGGGAGGTTTCAGAATATGAATCTAACAGCTTAACCAGATCAGTACACAGACCCCGGAATTCTCGACATAATTTTTTTTAATCAGCAATTTTACACAAGCCACTAATATATTTAATAAAAATTTTGTTATTGTATATTAAAATTAATTGTCTTAATATATATATATATATAAGGGGAGTAATCAACAAGCTTGAATAGAATGAAGCATTAAATGGAATACATTCCATGGGGAAAAAAAAAAAAATCTAGTGACCATTGCTGTGACACGTGATCTCTAGAGTGTGACTGATTGGTGTTTATCAGGTTTCTTACTGTAGTAATTTGCTTCTAGCCAAAATGATTGATAGCCTACTGTTCGCTGGTGCTCAGAAAAGGTATATATTTCCTGCTTACAGAAAAATTTTATGTAATTTTGGCTTTAAAAAACAAAACAAAAAACAGTTGGTTTGAAAGAACCCCCTTTCCCCAGTGCTTTTTAAAAATAATTAATAGTTTCAAATCCCAACCTCAAAAACATTTACACTTGTGCGAATACAGCTAATAGCATTAACTATACATCTTGTAAACAGGTCAATACAAAGAAGTCGGGAAAGGGACATTTACAAAGAATTTGCCCCGACTGGAAGTGTAAGTTTTGCAGGGTTAACATCAATAAACTCTTGGATAGAAAGCAAAGTAACTTTATAGTTAAAGAAATCTGAACTTGAAAATAAATCACCTTGATAAATTCTATGGCTTCCTGGTAACCAGTTTTGGTTGGACAGTGGTAATTGCCACTAGCCGAAAATTTGTACTTGGGATCAGTTACGACTGCAGGGTTGTAGAAATCAGCCAAGATGGTCATAAGACATCTCCTGTCCCAGTCGTCGGTCACCCTGCCACCATAGTTGCACTCTCCTGTCATGTAGGTGATTGCACTGAAGGGAATCTCATCGTATTCATTGATAAACATCTACAGAAAGACATAAAATGTAATTTATCACAAGATAATAAAGGGAGTTAATTAAAAGTAGATGCAAAAAACATTTCATTTTTTACAAGAAACAATTATTTAGACTCCTTTTTTTATACCACTCTAATAAAAGTGGTAAATACAGGATCTGACAATACAGGATCTGACAATACAGGATCTAACAAATCGGCCTTTACAAAAAAAAAAAAAAATTAACCTACCATCATGAATTGTTGCCACTGCTGACTTAAAGTACTAACCACTGCTTGCCTAAGAGTAAAACTTTTAACTTATTGTAACTATTATTGTACATTTAATGATGTTTGAGAGAACTATACATACCTGGAGTTGTCTCACTGAGATCCTAAGATCTGACTCATTGAATCCATATGGAATGTTCCATCCTAGAGGTCCAAATTTTCTCCTCTCTTGTACCAAAGCGTGGAAGAAGCACAAGCCAAACAGAAGCTTCTCAAAACTCTAAAGACAGAAGTTATGTAGAAATAAAACAAAACAATAAATGCAGAATGCTCTGAGCATGTGAGTCTGGGATGCAGACGTGCTCAGCTTGCACATGGCTGTGCTCTAGTACCAGGGCACATACTGGTCAAGATCTGCCTACACCGGTGAAGGCTGGGATATTTTCACGTAGATTTGGACTTTTAGTAATTTCCCCTGGTCTCTGGGTAGTGAGATCGGACGCCTGTGTGCACTGGAAATTGAAAAGAGTAGCCTAATGGCACTGCCTGGGCAAAATTTGGAGTTTAAAATCTACCCAAAGTATTTCACGATCCTCACTGGTGCTACAGAGCCTGTGCACTGTACTGAGCTTCTTCGAACTCAGACGAGTTGGAAGAAGAAAGGAACACTTATGGGTTACTACCGGTGTGCCATGATGTTGATCCGTTGTTCAAACCTCAAACTGGCTTACACCACTTCATGGTCATTCTAAACAAAAGGTTCCCAACTTCTCAACATAGACAGGGCTGATGTTTCCTTTGAAGTGAGATGTATCTGCCTGAGAGATGAAGAAGAAAAGGTTTGTATACAAAAAAGCGGGATTTTTAAACTAGATGTGCATGCAAAAAGTCCTGGAACAAGACAAAGGTCCAGAAGACAAACAACCAGCACTTCACACTTCTTCTTCTTCTTCTTCGCGTTCACCAGCTGTAAACTCTGGTGTAAAGTTCTGGTTGTTCGTCCACTTCTGGACTGCAGTCCTGTTCCAGAACCTGAGTGTTGCGTGTGCATCAGTTTTACAGATCTGATTCAATTGAATGCAGACTGCTGGTTCCTTGCCTCTCAGGCAGATGCACTCCGACTTCAAAGGAAGCTCCCCAGTTAGTCGACTCTTACGACATGCTTTTGGGGAGGCAGTGGGTCTATTCTTGTTTTCCCCACAATAGGGCCCCGGAATCCACACGGGGGACTTCACACTTGAATTTACAGATGGTGAACACAGAAAAGTAGTTGGCATCTAGGGACCATGAATCCCTAAAACCTTTCGAAGAAGCCTGACTAACCTAATCCCAGCTAGTCCTTCATGCTGTGCTGAATCACCACCTGTTGCTGAAACTTTTCTGTATTTCCAGACAACAGTGTTATACTGTGCTTTGGGAAGGCATGGGATTCACAGCCCAGGGTAATAGGGCAGTAAAGGTCAGGGATGAAGTTCCTCCTCTCCATTGAACATGCAGCCTGATATTTCTCTGTCTTTTTATAAGCTATTAGTAAATCTGCTTTGTTTCCAATGATCTCAATGACTGTTAAAATTATTTATTGTTCTTTTCCTATGCCATTAGACCGTGATTGCTATTTTATTTTGATGTCCATGATGAATTTCCTTAGTGCCATAACTTGTTGAAAAATTATTTAATCAATAGTTTAAAGAAACATGCTGTTAAAAAAGAAAAATGGTCTCTGGGCATCATCAGAAATATCATCCAGGTGTCTCTGGGCATCATCAGAAATATCATCCAGGTGTCTCTGGGCATCATCAGAAATATCATCCAGGTGTCTCTGGGCATCATCAGAAATATCATCCAGGTGTCTCTGGGCATCATCAGAAATATCATCCAGGTGTCTCTGGGCATCATCAGAAATATCATCCAGGTGTCTCTGGGCATCATCAGAAATATCATCCAGGTGTCTCTGGGCATCATCAGAAATATCATCCAGGTGTCTCTGGGCATCATCAGAAATATCATACAGATGTTTCGAATCTTCTGCTTCTGCATTGACCCCTATAAGGGTGGTCATCACATTGTGTCAAGACTGACAGTTAATTATCAGACAGTTACTGGTACCATCGGAATCGGAACTCTTCACTTGCTGCTGAAGATGGGGATGCAGTGTTTATGGAAGGGTCCTGAGTGCTATGATGTCAATTGTAAATTCAACATTCACATTTCAAAATTGACAGCTAGGCTGCATTATCCACATCTTTCAGCCCAACACATCATATTTCTGTCCTGGAGAAGTAAAGATGGCCGGCGTAATGCTGACCACATTACCCATCCAGTGCCGATTGGTCTGTAAAAATATGGGACGCTCTTCCCATGTACCTGATGTGCCTAAGGCGAGAAAAGGGATCTCTAATTTACTTTTACATCACATTTAAGCAAGTCTGTAAATAGTCGTCTTTTATGACGTGCCTATTAACTCTTTCAGTCCCAGCCGATGCGCCATGTGTGATCAGGTATTGCCCATGAGACCAAACCATAAACGATTTAACTCATGTTCAGCCTAAAAACACTATAAAACTGGTTCATCATTATCAAGTGCCTCGCCAGCTGGCGTTCAGACATTTCCATAGATCGCGGTCTTTGGTGTTCTGGATCGATTCCACTGATGATATTCCTCAATGCCACTGTCTTAAGCCATCAACCATTGTTTTTGTTGGTTTGCCTCTGACTCTTCTACCAGTGATCTTTCCAGTCATCACAATATTTTCCAGTGCTCCTTTTCTCATCACATGACCAAGGAACTTAGTTACTCAAATTTCCTTTTGTATTTGTTTTGCTGCATCTGTGACTGTTATGCTCTCACATATTGTTTATGTTCATTAAGTCTATTGTTACCTTGGAATTGTCCAGCTAAATGTTTTGGTGCTTAAAGAGTTAAAGAGCAGTAGGTTTCCCTCCCTCTCTCCCCCAAATCAAGGCTCTGGAACCCACACGGAGAGACAGTTTTATCTGAACATGTTGGTGAACTGACAAGTTTGAATTAATCATGACTATGAACTTACTTGGCGGTGTCCATGGCTTAGGCCTTGCGAGTCCGACTCGTAATACCAACGCACCGCGATCGAAACCCACTGCTGGCTGCGTGAATTTTTATCATGGTATGGGGCGTGCAGGTCAACCCAGCCTAAAATAGGAACCAGGATGGGAAAGTAAAGACAGCCGGCAAAATGCTGACCACATAACCCACCTAGTGCTGATTGGTCTGTAATAATATGGGTGCTCTTTCCATATGCTCGATACGCCCAAAGGTGTGAAAAGGAATCTTTACATTATGAACTTACTTGTTCTTTGCCAGGGCATCCTTTAAAGAAAGACTCATCACTAATTGGGTCGTTCAGGTAACTCTGAAGCAGGTTCTGACGTAGTCCTGTGGGTGGCTCATTTGTCATCTTGACACCATTTTGTAAAACAGTCACTGGAAACTGAACAAAAACACCCAGAGAATATAAAATATGACAAATTATATTTCAATTAAATTTGCAGCATTCAAGGGTGTTACAA
Organism: Candidula unifasciata; assembly: GCA_905116865.2. Lineage (NCBI taxonomy): Eukaryota > Metazoa > Mollusca > Gastropoda > Stylommatophora > Geomitridae > Candidula > Candidula unifasciata. The sequence continues at coordinate 66,948 of CAJHNH020000202.1, read as the reverse complement.
CTTCAGAGTGAGCAGAAGAAATAAAAACAGGAATGGGGTCATAAGAGAAACAATTCTAAATTACACAGAAGACAGCAAAATCAAAGGGTCTGCCCACTTAGGGAGAATGCCTTGTGACACCATACCATACATCAGTGATTCCAAAACTGTGAGTCGCGGCGCTCCAGGGAGCTGCGACCTCTTCACAGGAGTGCCCAGAAATATTGTAAAAGCTTCATAATTAATTTAACCAAGACACGAATAGTCAAACTTTTACTTCGGTTAGGGCGCCACGGAAATCTTTTTGTTGGAAAAAGGCGCCGCGACCAAGACAAGTTTGGGAAACACTGCCATACATCATGATCAAGTACCTTGCCAACTGGCATGGGTGATCATGCCTCTACACAATCTGCAACTGTGTGTATCAGTTTGTATGCTGACACTCTGCCGTGCCATGACAAAAGGCTGTCAAGAATCTTCTTGTGCTGCCTTTCTCTGTCTCTCTTTCCAGATCTTTCCAGTGGTCACAACATGTTCCAGTTTCCCTCTTCTCATAACATGACCAGAAAATTATGACTGTCTCTTTATGATGTTTGTGATAAGTTGTCTTCAAACACGTGCCTTTTTCAAAACACTTGGGTTGCTCTTCTGAGCTGTCCAAGGAATTCTAAGAATTCTTCTATAAAACCACATCTCCAAAGCCTCATGATATTGTTCAGCTTGTTTATTAATTGTCCAGGATTCACAGCTGTATGTTAAAACTGGCTCTATATAGCATGTGAAAATTCGTTTCCTAGCCTCCAATGACATAGGTTTTTTGCACAAAATACCATACAAGGCATATATAAAAAGAGGAGAATGACATGGAGAACAAGGTAGACAAAGAACAAGATGGAAAGAAAATAACAGAGAAACTCTAAAAAACAGCACAATGTTTATGGTTGAAGCAGCAGCAAATCAAGAACCAGGACCTTATATATCCCCTAACACCCGAAGCAGTAAAAGAGGACGGGAAAACAACAAGAGGAGAAGAAGAGCAAGAAGAAGAAGAATACTTAGGTAAAGAACTAAATAAATTCCTTGCAAATCCTTTTGTGCTATTTATACATAACTTTGGGCTCACAGTTGATTGTCACAGTTTGTTCTTTCCTGTAGAATACTTGTCATTCTGTTGATGGTCATTCTGTTGATGGAATCCAATTTGGCACATCTAGTCTTACTTATCAACATACATTGTAAGGTTTCTCTTTAACATTTCAATGTCTTCAATATATTTGTCTCCTTTATCAGTGCCCAATATATTTCCATTTCTTTCTCTGGTAACTGTTAAAACCAGTGTGCATCTAGATAGTTCTCTGACTTAATATTTATCTTAAGTAAAGTTCATCTGGCACCTCTAGTCTCTCTCATCAATGTTCCTTGTAAGGTTTCTCTTGGACATGTTCATGTTTTCAGTCATGTTTTGGGGAAATGGTGTCATGTTTCAACAACAGCATTGAACAGCGTCAGTTCCAATGGACTGGCTGCATAGTTACCTCATACCATTCCCAAAGCCAAAGAAAGATCATAGCAACTTAGCATAAAAGGTTGCTAGAATAGGTTAGTATAATGCAATAGCATCCTACCTTTAAACTAATTCCCAATTTCTGTCAAGGAAATGATTACATGATTATATTACCTTGGGAGATGGATAACTTGTCAGCCACAATCTAAACTCAGAGTGAGTTGTCTCCGGAGTTAGCTCCTCACAGATCCTCTCAAGGGAGTGCATCCAAGACACAGCCAAGTGACAGTTCTGCAGCAAAACCCAGGAGCCATCTTGTTGAGCCTGCTTGATCATATTTGCTGCTATTGGACCCTGAAATAAAATCATGCAATTATTCTCATTGATTACATTGATATTGTTCATATTTTGTAAATGCTATGTGTCATAGCTATTATTATTTTCTTGGTGTCTGGGGTTTAGGGGTTATGAACACAATTTCATAATTTCAACATATCATGTAAGATTCAGCAGGGGGAAATTTGACAGCAGACTGCTTTGCACTGATTTCAACAACGGTATGGGTGTTGATGGTTGAGAAAGCAATGACAAACTACTGTAAATAAAACTGCCTAGTAAAACCACAAACATCCAACAGATGTGGGCTTGATTTGCCATGTCCTGTGATCGTCAACTTTTCCAACACCTGCAACACTACACAGTTGAAGAACACTGCTGTAAAAGGTTTGAAAACTATTATTCTGTGATTTTGTTTACTCTGTGTTTTACATCATTCTGTACCATCATCATAATTATATGACACACAGAAAAGCATATGTATATCATGAATCTCTTTTAGTATAAAGAATCCATTTAGGTATTTATTGCTTAGAGGAAGATATAGAAGAAGGAGGAGGAATGAAAGAAAAATTGAAGGAACAAGCTCTATTTTTTAAGGGTACATTCGGCCCTTCCAAGCACTCATCTTTCAGCCAGGGGTTCTCTCTCTGTTTATTTATAGAAATGACGTATACACACCGGAACCTAGCAATCAAATACCTTTCTTAAATGTTTGTGTATTCTAGACAAAGCATTAGGGTCTACTGTGTTTGTAAATTGTTTCTCTGATTGTTATTCGACATATGCTTCTTTAATATAAATTTTTGTAACCTATGGTGCCATTTCAATGGTTTGAAATGAATTCTGTCCGTATTCCATAGTTGTGTATTTCAAGCTGTACGATAGACATGGTCAATAAGACACCTTTTAGGGGGGAGGGGAGGGTTGGGGTGCCTAGTTGACCATATTTTTAGTGCACTTGTATCCATGGCGGGGCACACTCTCCGTCTAGAGGTGGCAAGTTCAATTCCCGGCACAGTAACTATAGCTTTCCATTTTTATGTTGTCTAGTGCGTTCTTCTATCTTTCTTCTTCTTTCTATGAGTGCCGATCAATAGATTTTCTGATACTTGATTAAAATATAATCTTTATGACTGCAACTGAATGTTATCAATAATGCATGTTATATTTATATAAAAATATAAATAATGAAATAATGCATACACACATCATGTATACACAATCATACCCACTCTAAGTATACACGGAAATATACACACTTATATGCCCATACATACACAGACACAAGCACTTATACATATACATACATACACATACACTCACACATAAACATAATTGCACTCATGCTCATACATACACAAATAAGCACCCACACTTATGAGTAAACATACATTCACTCAAACTTATATATATATATATATATATATATATATACACACACATGCAAAATCAAGGAAACACAAGAACTGTTAAAAGCATTGGAATTAACCATGCTTTGAAGAACTTAGAAAAGCAGAATGAAAACATAAAGCACGAATAGATAACACTTGAAACTATTTAAAATATGTGCATAATTTAAGGACTAAAACGGTATGAAAAAAATCACTAGTCTGGAGTTTAGAGAAAAAGCCAAACTATTTCCGAAAAGCACAATATGGAGGAAAGACTCACCAAACAGAATAGAATTTTACAAAATCTCATTGTCAACTAGAATATTCTTTCACTGAATCTGCACTACAAACAAAAAAGAGGTACGGAGAATAAAAACAAAGGGAAATGACAATAACAAATGGCACTAATTCCATTGCCTAACTACTGATCTAAGTGCATGGTGTGAGACTGTAAGCTGTGGATTTAATTTGGAATACTTTTTGACTGTGTCTAAGATGGTTTTATGTTGGGAACTGCAAATATAACATATTGGCAAGTGGCCTGATGCCAGAGAATTTGTGGTGCCTTATATAATTAACTGCATGTCAACTACTGATATGTCATAACTGCTACTTCCATCAACAAAGAACTGTACTTCTACTGTCAGGCTGTTTTTGTTGGCATTTCTAATTGAATACACATGGATGATGTTGGTTTTGCTAGGACCGCAGTCCATATCAATTTGTAGAAACAAAGCTCTTGCTTGCTTGTTGTACTCCACCAGGACATCAAACAAAGCGATAAACACCCGGTGACACAAAGTGCCACCATGCGGATGAGGATTGCCCATGGAGAGTTCCCAGAAACCCCTGTCAGCCATTATGGCCACATGGTGGCCCAGCTATATTCAGGGCTTCTGGCAAAAGCCAGGATGGGGCTTTAAATAACGAGAAATTGCATCCCACGAGGGGACGACTTGGATAATAATAGGAACAAAGCAACTATGGGTTAACCAATTTGCTATTAACTTGGAATGTGATTACCTGATTAAATAAATGAATAGGTCAAGAATATGGCAAGAATTTGAAGAGAGAGAGAGAGAGAGAGAGAGAGAGAGAGAGCTAAATGAGATGGCATATGATAGGATGGCTTAATGTCAGTTGCTTCATGGCCTATGTTTCAATGAGAGATAAAAAAACAGAAGCAAAAAGGCAATAGTGCCACTGCATGGAACAAATTTAAGGCCTTCAGGATATCATTATCATCGTCATGTATGAGGTCCTCTGCAGAAATGTCGCTCTCATTACAGCCTGCTTGAAAAAAAGGACTCGTCTCTCACTAGATGTCCTGTCTCATTCACTTTCCTACCAAAGGTGTCAATTATATCCCCTGCCGATCTTTGTGCTAGTAAGTCCCTGCCCACCTTTCCTGGCCACATGTCTTATGTCACTATTCTTTCTAGTCTGCCATGGCATTTAATATGGCCCAAAAAAATTGCAATTTTCAACACAAGATGTTGTTTGCTAACAAATCTTCCTTGACGTCAGATCTGTTAGGATATGAGTATTTATGTATTTTTGTTCTGATAATTTTTCTGTAGTATTTTAGTTCAAAAGCCCCAGTTTTCTTCCCTAATGACAAATATCCAATTTCGTCCTTTTTAGGACGAAATTTTTTGTCATTTGAAGCCCTACTCTGGCTTTTGCCAGGGGCCGCAATGTAGGCAGCCCATACATATGGCCAAATGTCTGAACGCGGTTTCTGGGACCTCTCCACGGCGGTCCTCATCCGCATGGTGGCACTTTGTGTCATCGGGTGTTTATCGCTTGTGTGATGTCCTGGTGGGGTAGAAAGTCAGTCAGTCAGTCAGTCCCTAATGACTGTGAGATTGTCCCTGACTCACATCTGTATGTTGCTACGGGGAAGATGCATGCCCTCACAGTTTTGATCTTGACTTACTTGCTAGTGCTTAACCATAGACTTTTAATGCCTTGATAAGTTTCTTGAGATAATATTATGGTAGTTTTACAACATCATGTACAAATAACAACAACAACAACCAAATAAATCCTCACTTTAGAATGAATGCAAACCTTTTGGGGGGTGGGGGGGGGGGGGCAATTATAATATTTATAAACTATAATAAGTTTTTTCGGAAAGCCACTGTGGTCTAGTGGCTAGACACTCGCCTGCAGATTGTAAAGTCGTGGGTTCGGTTCCTGACGGAGACCAGTTTTTTTCTTAAAAAAATGACTTTGGCTCTCAGGTCGACCCAGTTTTGAGTGGTTACCATGTAGACTCTTGGGAAGTAAAGGCGGCTGGCGTGATGCTGACCACATCCCCCACCAAGTGCCATGTGGTCTATAAAATATAGATCTAGCCATATAGGCCCAGTGTGCCTGAAAGGCGTGGAAAAGAGCCCTCTTTGTTTTTTAAAAAAGTTCTTCAGCGTGGTTATAAAAAAGCATGGAATCTGAAGCAGACCTTCAAAGATAATGGAGGTCTGCAGGTCTCAGCTATCTGGGACACAGTTATAAATAGAACTTGTGAAGAAAACTTACCTGTCCTTGACCCAGTGAAATAGAGTTGAACTTGTTTCCGCCGAACCCTTTGTCCTCTGCATACTTCAGAAGGTTCATGGTCGGGTCAGCGCCAGGGGAGAGAACAAATATTAATGGTGTCCAGGGATTTGAGTCCATGTAGCTCTTGGCAAGGTCAAAAGGTGGCGGCTCTACAAACTTCTTGCCCAGTTTTTCCATGACGAAATCGGTGATTGCTAGAACAATCTACAGGGGGTGAACACAGAAATAAAGTGAGTACCTTATTTTTTGGTGGATAAGATGCTCCCGCTTATAATATTACTCCTAGTGTTTTTAGGCCAAAATTAACTTTGTGAGTTATGAGTTACGCGTTATGATGCAAACTTCAGAAACTTCTGAAGCATCTTTAATACAACTCTGTGGGTTCTGCGATTCCAAATTTTGTTGTGTTTTTGGGTTTGGGGGGGTTGGAGGGTTGGGGGGGGGGGGTGGCGGAGGAGGGGGTGGGGGGCGGGAGTAAACCCACTACTCATTAACAAGTATGTCACAAATAAGTGACTAATTAAGGGTTTGCCGAAACTGGATGCGTTGGGCGAAAAGGTGCAGATATCACAGCCTAGCTGTAATCCACAACACAATGTGCCAACGGCTTATTCGAGGGCTAACGCAGAAAAAAAGAAAAAGAAAGTACAGAAACGATCTGTTTTCTCCTCCTCATTCTTCCTCTTCCATTTTGTCAGTCCTTATACTCCTGCCTTTCTTCTCTGAATGAAGCATAGGCTGTCAATCAACTCATGCTAGCAGTTGTATTAAAAGTTGTAAATTGTTTCATTATACGTTGGATTTTGCACATACATTTTTAATGGAATGAAACTGGCATCTCAACCCAACCTTCCGTATGCACCTCTTATGACATAGATGATAGGTCACAGTGTTCCTACTCTTTGCTTCCATGATGGAGAGAGAGGTCTCAGTGGCAAAGTGGCCAATGCCTCATGCTCTGAAGGTAATAGGTTTGTTTCACATAAATATTATTCGCTTCATGAGTGCAATATTTTAGAGATGCCTGGGAATTGTTGGATGAGCTACATAGTTTGTGCTTTGTGTGACCCTCTCAGATGTTGGCTAGCCATTCTGTGGAGAGAGTCTGAGCTATAGGGGATAAAACCTGAAGCAATGAAGTCGAGCCTCTTGACTTAAAGTTCAACTCTATAATGTTATCAGCCATAAATGTCAACTGCCTGGGCTGTCAGAACTAAATTGCTAACATTTCTCGAAATCTGGCATCAGCAATTCTCACCTTGTCCGGCCTGATGGTCCTCAGTAAGATCATTCGCTGGAAATCATTTAACTTTTTATTCCATGGCTCAGGCAGCTCCACCTTATGTGGCTCTCTCTCGGCATAAAAGTCGCTCCATTTATCTACATCTTTGACAAAGTCCTCCCTGGGAACAAGACACACAAAAAAGTAATTTGAGAAATATTTTTAGGAAAGTATGAACAAAAAAGTAGGTAGGTAGAAGTTACGAGTTAAAGGTTTAGAAATGATATCATAACACTCTAGACATTCCCATAAGTCAATGAATTCCAAACTGTGCTCCGTGGCGCCCCGGGGAGTCGCGACCTCTTCACAGGGGCGCAGCGAAATATTGTAAAAGCTTAATAATTAATTTAACCAAGATAGGAATAGTCACAATTTTACTTAGGTTAGGGTGCCGTGGAAACATTTTAATTGAAGAAAGGCGCCGCGACCAAGAACAGTTTAGGAAACACTGCCATAAATCAATGGTCTCCAGCCTAGGGTGGGGAGGGGAGGGGAGGGGGGGGGGGGGAACAATGATGAAGTTTCAAGTGGCGTCCAACAATTTTTAAACTGAGTTCAACTGTACTTGTAATAACCTGAATGTTCAGTTATAACAAATCAGTGCTGCCAATCTGATGTGGAGAATGGTCTCTGCTGTGCTTTGTCCAACATCAGATAAACAAAATGGCAGATATCATCAAGACAAAACAGTGCCAATCATCACATTGGTATATGGACACTTAACTGCCAATTATTTTGTGATTGTTTCTTTTCAAAGCAGTGTTTGTCCATTGTAAATTTGAAGAAGAAAAAAGACATAAACAATAGGCTGCACAATTTTTAACCTGGCATATTTTGCTGGACTGATCAGATGAAGGGAAGATGACATTTGGATGGGCCAGTACAGGAATTTTTACAGTTTTCGCACCCATACAGTATAAAAGTGGCCTAGTGCAAACATTATTTAATCATGTTAGAAAGGTTTGCTCCAGTTATATAGAACGACTTGGCGTGAGTTGGTTGAGCGCCTATGCTCCATTGGGAGATAGAAAGGCAAGAGAAGAAGAAGAAGAAGAACCTCTTAAGCAAACATTATTATCTAATGGATATCCACCTGGATTTATTCAGTGCCACTGCCAGCTTCCTAAACCAGCTACCACAGAAACATCAGTACCCGAACAACAAGTCGACATCCATCTAACCTTTCGAGGAGATGATGTTATGAAACGTCTATATGACTGGCTCAAAACAGCTGTCAGTCAAACTTTCTACGCTGCTTTGCCTGTTATCAGGTATAAAACGACCCTTGTGCCAATGCCCTCAGTGAAACAACCAGTGTCGAGGTACGCCAGATCAAACTGTGGCCATCAATTTAAGTGCAGTTGTGATGAAGCTGCTTATGTGGGCAGAACTAATCGATGCCTGGAGAAATGAGTCACTGAGCATATTCCAGCTAAACACAGAGTCCATGAAAATACAAGCTTCTGAGGAGTTATACCTACCTAAAACCACTGAAGTTTTTCAGTTCACTCATGCGGCAGATTTCATCCCAGGATTTGTCCACAAGCCAGCTGGGTGCGGGATTTGCCAGCTTGTTCTCCAAACCAACGCCTCCAGTGAGAAAAAACATGTATTCTTCTTGATTCAAATCCTTTCGAGCTCTACAACAGGAAAAGATATCTGGGATAGAAGTTTGTCCTTGAACTCACATACACAATGGGAAAAGATAATTCTATGATACATGTCTGTCATTAACTATGTCAGTCCCAAACAAGACATGGTGTGTTACTGGTTATTAGCCACATGTCTCAAACATCACATCAAGTGTGTTCTTTTAAGTTTTGGTCAGTGTACACTAAATAAATCTGGCAGCCACAATGGTATCTTTCAATCGATTTTCATTCCTACAACACAGCAAAGGTAAGAGATTTTTGTATAAAACCTTATTTGAGCAAAAGAAAAGAGTTAAATACATATACACAATACTGGTTGGACTTTTTTTTTTTAAACTGATTAGTTCAACCCTGGGTTGACCCACTGTCATACCATGGATACTCAGTCTGGCCTATGCAGACTGAATACAGACCACATGAGAATTATAATAATGCTTCTTTGCTGCTATTTTCCTCCTATACCATTTATAATTTCTTACTGTTACACTCTGGCACATGAAATAAATTAAACTGTCATTCAGCTTTTCACAACATGAAAAAGATTTACGCTTCAACCCATAATATTCTCAAAGACAGCAATGGGTACACTATCAATCAATCCTAATTGCACCCAGAGGCACATAAAACAGAGACAAACAGTCGCCACTCAATTTGATACTGAGCCATCCTCTTTATCTCCAGTTTTGTCCTTCATGTAGCCTTGAGTTCAGCCTCTAAAGTTTGCCTCCAAGCACCTCTGGGCCTGTATCTTTCTCTTACACAAAAGCAAATCTTTAATGTGGAGAGGGCACTTAGTTAACTATATCCAGTCCCATATGGTGCACTGTTTTATACAGAAATAGTTGGAGTTTATTAACTTAATCAGTATCCTCAAAATGATAGAGATGGGCTGGGTCTAAAGACAGTGGTTGGAGTCTCAAAAGCTGAGGGGGCTGACACATATCAGTTTCATATTAGTGCCAGGGCACACTGGTGTGCACAGAAATTAGCAAACTGATTGGCTTGAAAATGAAGCTACTGTGGAAAGCAGACGAGCCATCGACCAGGCAGATATTCTGAATGCTCTACAAGAAGTAAAACATTTGGTGAAGAATGTGAATCTGCAACCATGACCAAACTGCAAGAACATGTTAAAAGAGATTTGGCCAGACAGGAGCACTATTCAGGAGGCCAAAAAAGAATATGAAATCAACACAGAACTGATGTTGGCAGCCGCCACATGCTGTGGGATTTACTGAGGTGCGGATCGAGCACTTAGGCACTGAATGGTTCGATGTGCAATGGGGATAAACTGTCGACTAACTAATAACTCTTTTAGTGCCAAAATGAGGTTTTAGTACCAATAAAGAAATATCTCTGATTAAAATTCGGCAGTACATTACTTTGACAACAGTAAAATAATAGTAGTAGCCATTACTGGACAAGCCAGATTTCTTGAGTGTGTTCTGACCAGTACCCAAAAAAAAAAAGTAAGATAAGATATTAAGCTAGGGAGAGGATTCAGCACAAAGAGTAATCACACATCATGCATTGTTTAGGACTCAAAGAGTTAAACAAAATTTAACTTCATCTTCTTCTTAGCATTTACCGTCTGTAAACTGGAGAAAAGCTCTGGTTGTTGGTTCACTGCTGAATGTTGATGTGGATCCAGAACTTGAGTTCTGCATGCACATCCATTTTACAGATCTGACTTATTTGTATGCAGACTGTTAGTTCCTAGCTTCTCAGACAGATACACTTTGACTTTAAAGGAAACACCCAAAATTAATCACTTTTACAGCATGCTTGTTAAGGGGCAGTGGATCTGTTCTTGTTTTCCCCCAAAACGGAGCTCTGGAATCTAAATCAGGGAGAAAAAATTATAAAGCTATTATATTATTATCTAAAGAAAAATTATCAATATAAACATTTGCTCTAAAAAAAAAAAAAATTCGGTAATTTTTATTTAAGAAAAAAGAACAGAAAGAAAAAATAGTAACATAAGACTTCAAAATATTTATAACATTATATTACTAGTAAATGCTACCAAAGTCAAGGATTAATTTCTTCCCATAGTATCTGTTATAAATTAATTAATTTATTATTTTAAAAATTAAAATCGAAGTATGAATTAATAAGTTTGTTTATGACAGCATAAGGTAATATTCTGATTAACAAAGTATACAATTATAATGTGTTAAGAAAAGTTAATAGTATTCATTTGTACAGCAACATTCAGTCATTCAATTGATATAAATAATAAACTCAAACATACACTGTGCAACAGAAAACTACTACAATCAATCTTCTTGTGGATTCCATTTATCTTTAAAATACTGTACAAATAAGTCTTTACTAGTTCTGTCAGCTTTTTCTTCTGTCTTTTATCTGCCAATGAATCACAAACACTCAATTGATCAATGTATAATTTTGTGTTTTTTTGCGTGTGCTCCATGTAGCATTGGTAGTCATCCACAACCTTTTGTCCCATGTATTTTTAATCATTTCTGACACAGATGATCTTCCATACCATGATGTCAAACTGTCCAGCATTTTCTTTCTTAGGTGTGAAAGATGAGTGTTTGAAAGAGCCAAAAGCAAGGTGGGCTTGTGTATCCAATTTCTGACCTTCTGAAAATCAAGTTCAACCATTCCCTTGTTCATTTGTCTCCCTCTGCCTCTTTTTCCCTTCAATTTTCCCCACCATTACAATGCATTCCATTTTTCCTTTTCTTATGACATGACAGGAGAATGTGGATTGTCTCGTTCTTATGTGGACAATGAGTACTCATAGTGAGTCAATTTTATTTTTTTAAAGACATCTTTGTAACTATTTTTATCTGTCTAGAATATTCTCATCAACTGTCTATAAAACCACATCTCTGCCACTTCCAAATCAAATATTTCCCTAATTGACAAACTGTCCATGATTCACTTCTGTTTATTAGGACAGGATTTATATATCTCCTGAGAACACTCTTTCTCATCTCAACTGAGAAAAAAGAACTGCATTAATTTTCTGAACCAACATTTATATAAATAACTGCACCTACATTAAAGCAAACAATCAACTTGTGTAATCTGTGAAACTAATAATATACAAGAATGATGTGAACAATAATTTTGTATCATACATTTTTAGTGCAAGGTGACTGAATGTTTTAAAATATTTCATAAATAACATTGCAAATTGACCTAATGTATAACAGGGACATAAAAATTTCCTTAAAAAACACCAGGATGAAGTGCAAGCAAACACACACAATCTAAACTCTGTTTAATAAGTAGCAAAAACCAGCATGCTTTATAAGTGACGTATCTGCAGCTGCCTAAACATAAAAACATGCAATAAACGTTTTAAAAGTGCAGGTGAAGAGTCAGACAGTTCATACAATAAGCCAGTGTAATCCAGGTGACTCACAAATATGTTCTGAGGTTCGGAATGGAGCAGAGGACTGCATATTTAAGGAAAATAAATTTAATACTTGGAAAAAAAAAGTATATATACTAGTTTATTTATGTAATTTTACAAATGGTATTCAGTTCACTACTTTAAACCGAGTTTAATAATGTCAATTTTTAACATTTTAATTATGCATGAACAGCTAATTTAACTTTATGTAAAATATAACTATAAAGATTTAATTTGTGCTTTGTATTCTCACAGTAGCATTTGAACTATTAACTGAACATTGATTAAAATACTGCGATTATAAAGATCTCATTTAGACCTTGTATTCTCACTCTAACCTTTGAACTGCTAATTTAATATAGTGTGATCATAAAGCTTTTATTTACATTTTGTATTCTCATTGTAGCCTTTGAACTGCTAATTTAATATAGTGTGATCATAAAGCTTTTATTTACATTTTGTATTCTCATTGTAGCCTTTGAACTGCTAATTTAGCGTACTTTGATTATAAAGATTTTATTTACACTTTGTATTCTCACTGTAGCCTTTGAACTGCTAATTTAATGTTGTTTGATTATAAAGATTTCATTTACACTTTGTACTCTCAATGCAGCGTATAGGTCATATATTTAAGGCAGAGATGCAAAACACCTATACCCAGCTTCCTAGAATGACCCAGCCTAAAACTGGTAACAGGAATAGTTACGCGATATAAAAAGTGACCAGGTAATATTGACCATATCATCAACTGAGTGCCAGTTTGGTTTATAAAAATGTCGGTTAAACCCAGCGCATCTCGTAAATCCATTTAAAAACATAATGGATTTTATTTTAACCTTTGAGGTTTTACTACATGTTTCTTTTCCTAGGTATTTAAGTTTAGATTGGACTGACAACAGCAATTACAAAATCCCCCTGGAGTTAGGCTGCGATATATTCTCCCCACGCATACAGACCCAACACATTTGATTGTCAACAAAACCCTAATTTTGTCACCTTCTACGACATGCGTGTTAGGGAGCAGTGGCTCTATTCTTTTCTTATCCTTTAAAACGGGGCCTCGGAACCCACAAAGTGTAAGAGAATATATTATTTAGAACTATTGCTTACATTTACTAAGGCAGTGATGGTGACCTAAAATAAGACTTTTTGTGAACAATGCGGTCTTGTTAACCTCATCAGAACACTTACAGAATCAGTGATGCAAGCACACACCATACTTACAGTAGAATCACAGAGCAAAGAACAAACGAATACACCAGTTTATCTTTCTCAAAGAGTGACCGACAGATGTTGCAGTAGAGGTTGTAGGTAAAGTGGTCAGATATGTACCGAAGCCTCTTCTCCACAATTCTAGACCTGTTGCTGCAGATGTAAATTATGATGAGATGAAAAAAAAAATGGAAAAAAAAATAAATTTAGCACCCATGTTTTGTTTTTCTTGGCTGTGCATGGAGAAATCAGCAAAATCATTAGGCCCCTATTTGCATGGAAATGATGGCAGATTTCACACATGCACCTGGTGAAGTTTCAATATGACTAGTCATGATTATCAAAATTAACTCACAGAAGAAAATCATAACTAACTCATTAACTACCTTTGACTGTCATTCTTCAGTTGAAATAAAAATTCAAGTGGACTCTACTACCTCCACATGTAATCCAAATGTCACAGAAAATATGTAAACTGACAAATTATCTCTGTATCAAAAATGTATACAAATTAATTCTGGCCCAGCACATCTTAAAATCTGGTAGTTAATGAATTAGAGGTTTTAAAATCTGGCAGTTAATGAGTTAGAGGTTTTAAAATCTGGCAGTTAGTGAGTTAGAGTTGAAATATACAATGTTAGTGGTAACGGATGCACACTTACAACTGCAAATTGGCACACAGAAGGAAAGAAAACACAAGTCTGTGCTTGGACAGAAGGGATCTGGCCACATTGTCATACAGCTGAAGTGTGAAGTGGTCGCTCAGATAGCGTAGACGACGTTCAATAATCTTTGACTTATTACTGTGAACACATGGCAAATACAATGTTATAAACATGAACATGAATCAAAAAAACAACCATTTCTATTTAAACACTGAACAAATTGTTCACTCATTATGAACCTTTTCTCCAAGACATTAAAAAAGGCAGGCTTAACTCAATACTGCTCTGCCAACTTTTTCAAATGATTAAACCCACCTAAAGGGGGCAGTGTGGCCTCGAGGCATGGTGTACACCTCAAGTGCTAGAGGCTCTGGGTTCAATCCCTGGTAAGGGCTGGGATTTTTTACATGGACTGGTACTTCTAGTAATTCCCCCTGGTCTCTGGGTAGTGTTATCGGACACCCGTGTGCATTGTTGTGCACATAAAAAATCTTTTAGCAGCTGGAAATAGAAAAAAGTAGCCTAACTGTGCTGACCAAGCAAAATTTGGAGTTAAAAATCTACCCAAAGTGATGCCTGTGCACTGTGCTGAGCTTCTTCGGACTCAGACTTGAGTTAAAAGAAGAACTGAGCACTTATGGGTTACTACCCGTGTGCCATGATGTTGATCCATTGTTCAAAGTGTAAACTTTAAACTAAACCCACCAACTATTTCCTGTATCCAATTAGACAATTTAGTCAGGAGACTGATATGAAGTTAACAGATAGAGTATCAATATGGAGAGGAACTTCATTCCTAGCCTTAACTGGTCTCAGAATGAGGTGTGATTCTCATGCCTGCCTTTAGCACAATGGAACCCTACTGCCTGAAAGGACACAAAGGCGCCAACAACAATGACATGTTTGTTAACTCATTCGCTACCAGGCAATGCACTGTGCACTTGTGACTCCTTACATGTAGTGCTCTTCTACAAGTGTGTGTCCCATGCACTTGTTACATCAACTCTCCCTTTTACTTGTCATTACATTAACTCTTTCAGTTCAAGGTAATTATTTTTTTAATTACTTTAAGCATTAAAGCAACAAATTCTTCAGATAGAAGGAGCTGAATTAACAACTCTCTGGGAGTAAAAGAGTTAAGGGGCAGAGAACCTAGTCCTACCCCTCCCCCCCCCCTCCCCCCCCCCCCATGTGGCCCTCGCAGCCCCCATTATAAATATAAATTATACACCAACATACCTGTCTTGTATGCTCATAATGAAGAGGTTAACAAACCAGGTCAGCGAGTACTGGTACATGGGGTCAATGTTGGGCAGGTCGGTTATGGAGAAGAACAGAATGGATGAATGCTTTGCTATTGGTCGATATCCAACACGAGAAGCCTCAATCTTCTTCTCAGTTTCTTCAGCAACCTAATAACCAATAAAAGAACATCTTTCAGGTGAGAAACAGGAAAGCTTTACAATGTTTAGTGTGAGATTTTGTCCCCCTGAGTTTTTAAAAATATACGTGTAAAAAAAAAAAAAAAATAAGTGAAGTAAAGGACCCTTTTCCACGCCTTTAGGCGTATAGGGCATATAGGGCATGACCAATATTTTATAGACCAGTCAGCACAAGATGGGTAGTGTGGTCAGCATCACACGGGCCACCTTTACTTCCCCGGACTGCACCCGGTACCCACTCAAGGGAACCAATGTCATTTTTTTTTTAAAGTCTGGCTTTTCCAGGGAGCGAACACATGACCTTCTGATCCGTGGCGAGCGTCTAGTTGCTCTGCCATGGCAACTTCCTTTAAAATGTACATTTTAAAGTTCTAAAACAAGTTATATCGAACTGTTTTTTGTCCCTCCAAAAAAGACTATCTTCACGCCAATGATACATCAGGCTTATTGTTAATAAAAAAAAAAAATTAAAGTAACCAGTAAAGACTACAGTTTGAACCAGTGGTGCATCGGGCATATGACGTTAAAACCATACTTTTATACACCATTCAGCACTTGATGGGTGATGTAGTCAACATCACATCAGCCACCTTTACTTCCCATGTCACTGACTGGTACCAAATTGAGGCTGGGTTGAACAGGGAGCCAAAGTCAGTCTTGGCGTAGAATCCAATAAAGCTTTGGGCTAGCATAGGAGCAGCTAGCCATGCATCCATGACCACACACACACACATGTCCACACCCACACACATGTCCACATCCACACACATGACCACACCCACACACATGTCCACACCCATACACATGTCCACACCCACACACATGTCCACACCCATACACATGTCCACACCCACACACATGCCCACACCCACACACATGTCCACACCCACACACATGTCCACATCCACACACATGTCCACACCCACACACATGCCCACACCCACACACATGCCCACACCCACACACATGTCCACATCCACACACATGACCACACCCACACACATGTCCACACCCACACACATGTCCACACCCACACACATGCCCACACCCACACACATGCCCACACCCACACACATGCCCACACCCACACACATGTCCACATCCACACACATGTCCACACCCACACACATGTCCACACCCACACACATGTCCACACCCACACACATGTCCACACCCACACACATGTCCACACCCACACACATGTCCACACCCACACACATGTCCACACCTACATATCACAGATATATTCAAATACACACTCCTACCAATACACAATACTTTCACATAAACTACATGTATATATATATACACACACACACACACATACAATCATCTACACTCACCAGCGTGATGTTGACCACATCATCCACCGAATACCGATTGCTCTATAAAATATATTCTAGCCCTATTTGCCCAATACACCTCATGGTGTGGAAAAAGGTCCTTTACTATTCTTACTTATCTACCCCCATAAACACACTCAAACTCTTGGGCTCACACCCCAACACTTATCCACACATTGCCAACCATACAAGAACACCTGCATGCTGGCATATGTACACATAAGTACAAACACCCACTAACAAGAAGATTTACACTACACAATTTAATTCTGTCAGTATAAGCAGTACACAGCGAGCCACACTGAAACATTACAACAGGTATAAAGCAAAGAAGAAGATCTAGGAAAACATGGAGTGATGGCATTAAGAACAGCCTTACAGAAATGAACATCAGTCATTAGAGTTCTCTTGACAGAGCACTCATCAACGAATGTTACACCTTCCCCTGACATTTCAATGAGGTACAAAGTAAAAGAGAAGAAGAAGTACTAGCAAAAGTTTAAAAAATACAAAAACAACCTTTCCACACTTTCAGGCATATTAGGCATAAAGGACTAGATCTATATATTTATAGACTGATCGGCACTTGGTCAGTGATGTGGTCAGCATCACACCGATCACCTTTACTTCCCACGACTTTTACCTGGCACTCATTCCAGACTGTGTCAGCCTGGAAGCTAAGTTCATTTTTGAAAAAAAAGTCCAGCTCAAACAGGACACGGACCCACGACCTTCCAGTATGCAGGGGAGCCTTTAGCCGCTACATCACGGCAGCTGCCTTTGTTAGTACGATTCAGATATAATTAAACCCAATCTCTCCAAGACAATTTTTGCTATAAGTAATACATGTTTGGACTAGAATGACTTAATTGACAGATAAAAAAGAATGAAGATGACATGAAAGAAATTGTCTCATGAAGTTAACTGAGTGCCCACATCAGAAAGAGACAATCTACATTCTTTGCTCATGTGATGAGAAGGAGACAACTGGAGTACATCGAGACAGTGAGAAAGTTGAAGGGAAGAAGTGGCAGATGGAGACAGAGAGAAGAGATTCTGGACAGTCTGACATCATGGCATGGAGGATCATCAGTATCAGGTTTGACTGAAAGTAATCGAGACAGAAGGTTGTGGGTTGACATGACTGCCAATGCCACATGGCATGGACTTTAAGAAAGGAAAGAAGAAGAAGTAGACTTAACCGAATGGCACATTGAAAGTGAAGGACTTAAATTAACATGAAGCAGAGTGGATTAGAATAACAACCTGTTGAAGTATGGAGAATTAAGCCAAATATATAACAGAAAAAGAACCAAACAAACATGTAGCGTTCTGCTTGGCATCGAATGAGATAAACCAAAATGAGAAGTCTGATGACATTTTACCTCCTGCTTCTTTGTGATATAATCAGACACAATCTTTGAGGAGTCCAGGATAGCACATTGAAAGAGAACGACTTAAAGTAACACATCAAGCAGCGTTTATTAGCGCAACAACCGGTCGTGATATGGAGAATTAAGCCAAATATGTAACAGAAATAGAACATAACAAACACATAGCAATCTGTTTGGTACTGAATGAGTCAAACCAAAGTAAGAAGTCTAATGACATGATACCTTCTGCTTCTTTGTGATATCATCAGACACAATCTTTGAGGAGTCCAGGATCTGGATGGCGGCCTCATCCTCCAGAATATTGCCTTCAGAGGAGGACAGAGTGTGCAGAATGTTGTCCTCAATTTCTTTGAGTTGCCGTCTGTTGGCAGCGCTAGTGATGATGAGAGCTTGTCGCTCTTCCTCCAGTTCTGGCCTGAAATTTGGAGCATGCTTAAAGCTTGGTAAGTCCACTTAATTATTCTGTAAACCGAAATAAAAAACTGCCAAACAGCGTTTTGATTACCATTTCTATTGTATGAGGAGGCTTCAAATGAATACCTTGGAATTGTGACAGAAATTAACAAAAACCATGCTGTCGTCTTGTAACCTAACAATATTGTTGATATGGATGTCAAAAGAGTTAAGCACTTGACATAACAGTGCAAACAAAAATAGTGACCTCATAAGGGTAGTTTAAAGATGGCTGCCCCACTTTTTGACACGCATCAGAGAGAAGCAGCACTCTGTTATCATTTTCTTAAATCAGTGAAGGAGTGATGAACTCAGATTTCATCTCCAGTAAAAGCGCGTGATAGGAAACCATAATTTTCTGCTTCAAAGCACTGCAACAGTTCTTGATAAGCATCAGTGCATTGTTGTTTAAATTCTAGAATAAGTTGTCATTGTCTAAGATTTGTGACATTTTCAACTCTTTTGAGTCCAAAAGGGTTTACCATGACAAGCCCAAGTGGTGGTAAAAAAGACATAAAATCGGTGCATCATGAGTTCATTGGGCTTCTGGGTAGGAACATATGAACGTATGATGCATTCATTGAGACTCAAAGAGTTAACAATGATACTGATAGGTTACAAGACAAGGTATTCATCTGGAGCCCTCTCTTATAAAGCATGGTTTAACTCTTCTTTAAGCTGCCTGGTTTTGAGCATATGTTTGCCTTTATGACTACAGTGCTTTTTATAATACAGGTACAAGCAAATGTTTTTAACCATCGGTCTTTATCCTCAAATGAAAAATATAAAACAAGAATAGTTAACTTCTTCTTTTGTCAATATCTGCTTATGCTGCTGGGCGTCGCAGCTCATCAGATGATTGGCAACTGAGCCAGGGCAAGCTCGGTCACCTCATATGCCGTTATGTATGCAGTCTCATAGTGTCAGTGACTCCTTCAGTCCATCTTCTTCTCGGTCTCCTCTGACTCTTAGTGTTTAGATTTTCAGGTTTTATTTACTTGCTGCTGGCATCGTTGGTTTCATTCTCATTAGATAACCAGATCGTTTTATTTTATGTTTCTCAATAAATTTGATAATGGGTATTGTTTCAACAGTTCTTGTGATCACATCATTTCTCATTCGTTATATAAAACAAGAATATTTAACTAGAAAACTGAAAAGCCGCAATAATTAAGTAATCTAAATGTCTGAATGAAACTAAATCACGGAGCTAGGTTGTCAAAACAGAATACCATAAGCCAGGTCTTTTTTTCTAGACAAAGGTGTCAATACTCACTACAAAGTGTCTATTACAATAATGTTGAAAAAAAATGATACCTAGCAAATGCTGCAGGTACCGAGTACTGTACTGCCAGAAAAAAAAAAGCTCTGTTCTAGACAAACAAACATAAAAGCAAAGAGAAACATTATAAATATACATAAAATGATAAACCTTTCTTTGGCCACTACAATTCCAAGGAGCTGATCTTCCAAACCTTCTGGGGTGATCATGAAATTCAGCAGTGACACCTTCGTTGACAGTTCCGGCAGGTAATGAGGGTTCCTTAATTTGGTGGTGATGTAGAAACGGAAGTCCAGACTGTACTCCATTATGTTTTCACCCAGACGAATCATCTCAATGCCAGCTACAAAATAAAGCGTGCAATGCTCAGATCAAGAGGTGAGGGAAAATCACTGGCTTTGAAGATGACATACATAAGAAAATCTGATAATAGTATCATTAGAATATCCTTGTATTGGAACCCACAGGCTTACAAAATGCCAGGTGTTGTAAACTGGATATCATTTAGAATGCTTCTCGACGGTGTCTAATATGGTTTGTGTTTTGAACTGTAGATTAAGAAAATGCAAGTTGCTTGGGATTTTAAAAATGAGGTTATTACTGCTTAATTAAAACCTATTTTGCAAAGAGCTAAATCTATTTACAAATATCTAAACAGATTTTCCAAGATGTTATGTAAAATGTAAAAGATATAATAATAATAATAATAATAATACATCATGTGTTTCCCATCACACATCGACACTATCTTCTTCTTCTTCTTCTTAGCATTCGCCGGCAGTAAACTAATGGGAAAACTTATGGTTGTTTGCCTACTTCTGGACTTTAGTTGTGTTCCAAAACTTGAGTTTTGCACACAAATCCGTTTTACGGATCTGGCTTTTTTTGTACTCAAACTGTTGGGTCTTTGCCTTTCAGGCAGACGCAGTCTGACTCTGAAGGAAATACTCCTAATTAGTTAACTTTTATGACATGCTTTTAGGGGAAAGTGCAGTGTGTCTTTTCTTGTTCTTTCTTCACACAGAGGCCCTCAAAACCCACATGGAGACACTGGCATTATCTAACCATACATGATGCATTGTTTGGCATAGAAAGTTTAAGCTGTTCTCTAAAACAACAGTGGCCGTCTCTATCTCTATTCTTATGTTTGTTGCAATTACAACTGCTTTAAGAAAATGCCCCTTTTATTCTTCCGTTTCCCCCAATTTCCTACCTTGCTTGAAAGTCTGCTTAAGAAGTAGCGGCTCAAGTGAAGGGTCTAGCTCCTCTCCAACATTCTCCAAAAGTAGGGGATTACCAAAAGAGACACAGTTCTCTAGAGTGCGCATGTAGTCAGAATCTGACAACTTAATAACCGACAGATTGCTGTCTTTTTCAGAGTTCTTCACCCAACGATTTGCTTGGCCTTGAGGGTCAATCATCAGCGGCCTGAAATCAACACACACAGACAAATATAAATCTTTTGTTCAAGCATTTCCAAGAGAGATAGGACTTAGGGGTGTGTCATTGGGGGCCTGAAACAATCAGTGTGGAAAAAATGTGGATACAGTGTCCTAGTATTTTCACCAGATTTAGCATTTCGGGATCTGTCATAAGTGGTTTTAACTCTTTGGGAACCAAGCAACTCCTCATGCATTCATGGGTAGTTGAAAGACAGTGCACATTTCTCTCTTTGCAGTCTTCAGGATTAACATCACAAAGATGAGAATCAAACAGGTATAATTTCCAGAAACTCGGTTCAACTGTATAGTCATATAGTATAGTTATACTGGGGCGCCACAAAATAGTTATGCAGTCTGGGTGGGTTTATCAATAGCATTTGCTTCCCTTATATCACACATAGTTCAGTTGAGTTGAGTCGAGAATTGACATCACAGCACTTGGGGCATTCCCATGCAGTGCTCCGTCCACATCTTCAGCAGCCAGGGCAGAGCTCCAATACTAATGGTACATGTCACAATCTGGTTATATGTCCGTCTTGCCTTACCTCTGAGTGTAGTGAGCGGGCCAGACCCTCTTGTTACACCCAGGTGCCTCAATCTCTCCAGGCCATAATAATCTTGTTTCTCTACTTATTCCGTTGCTTGTTCTCAAAGGGCCTTGACAACGTCTGCCTTGCTATGTATCAATTCACCACCCAGTGGTGCAGATCCAGCCAATCTGTCTAACTGTTCATTACCCACTATGCCAGCATGACCTGTAGAAAAGATCCAGAGTATGCTCACTACCCATGACCTTCCCAATGAAGCTTGCCACTCTGCACGAAGCATGCCAGTCTTCATCTTTCTCAGCACATAGTTGTTACGTTAACATATCTTTACTCCTTCAGCTTTATACTGTCGTAATCAAACAATGCATTAATCATTCAAACCTCAGCCATGACTAACACTTACCATCTTCTCGAGTTGGCAACAATTACCCCGTTGTCAATAGAAAAGTTATCCCTGGGGAGACCAGCAATGTTCCAGGCTTGAATTTTGATTGGTTCTCCCAATGTTTTGCTCAGTGAGAACTCAGTTGAACATGGAATTTTCTTGGACTGCAATCAAAATAGATTTTAGAAACACTAAGGGAGAAAAGATTTTCAAAAGATGAATTTCAAGTGAATACTATCCCTGAAGTGCGGATGACCTTAACCTTGTTAGTCCTTCACATATTTGAGACCATAATTATACGTGATGACCAGTGTTCCCTGGTTCCCTTCTGCCCTTCCAAGAAGACCATTCCCATAACAATCCAAACATTATCCGACTGATATACTGAGGGTCAACTGAGCCCAGAATCATACCAGAAGGAAAGAAACATTCATTTGACCTGGAACTAATTCAGTCTTTTGTCCAAGTAACCCAGCCACTAACCATTATATCTCTGCAATACCTCTGAGGTGCATTAAAAAAAAAAAAACACAACGCATGCAAAGAATCCATGTTTAAGTAATTTGAGATACTTTTCTTTTGTCTATATTCCGCTTTCTGTCGCTAGGCATTGCAGGTTACTCATTTGAAAGATTTATATCCATCCTTATGTCGCTAGGCATTGCAGGTTACTCATTTGAAAGATTTATATCCATCCTTATGTCGCTAGGCATTGCAGGTTACTCATTTGAAAGATTTATATCCATCCTTATGTCGCTAGGCATTGCAGGTTACTCATTTGAAAGATTTATATCCATCCTTATGTCGCTAGGCATTGCAGGTTACTCATTTGAAAGATTTATATCCATCCTTATGTCGCTAGGCATTGCAGGTTACTCATTTGAAAGATTTATATCCATCCTTATGTCGCTAGGCATTGCAGGTTATTCGTCTGATGGATTTTCCAATTTCGTTAACATTTAAATCTGCTGCCTGTTTGCTGGACCAGTTGCAGGTTGATCCTTAAATGAACTCTGGTTTTCACATTTTAATCACATTCAGAACAGGGAAAAACACATACTCTAAAAATTCACACACTGTTTATGTCACCATCTTGAAAGAAGCTTTTTGTTTTTAGATCGTTCCTTGAAAAAAATGTCAGGATCCGCCCTCATTAAACTGTCAAATATAAACTTGGAGAATAATGCCTTTAGTTTATTATTTATAATTTTCACAAAATATATGTGTCAAACAAGTGTCAGTAGAAACCAAAAGAGCATTATATGACACACTCTTCTTGCCAACGCTATTCTGTCTATGCCAGACCCGAGCAATGACAGAAAATAGAAAAAACATTACAACTGAAATGAGATTCCTAAGAAGGGTTCTTAATATAATAATAAACGATGAGATTAGAAATAATGAAATCCGAAAGAGAATGGGGGTAGCGGCAGCTCTAAAGTTAATTAGAGGACAACAAGTGAAATGGTTTGGCCATATAACGCGGATGTCAGCAGACAGTATACCACAGCAAGGAACAATGTACAGACAAGGCAGGAAGCGAAGAAAAGGCACTCCTTGCAAATTATAAATAAACAGAGGGGGAACCTTTGAGGCTGTTAAATATTATGAATTAATCAAGTAACAGAAAGTGTATTGGTCGGCACTCATAGAAAGAAGTAGAAAGATAGAAGAACACACTAGACAACATAAAAATCAAAAGTTATAGTTACCGTGCCTGGAATTGAACCTGTCACCTCCAGACGGCGTGTGCGCCTCGTCATGAATACAAGTGCACTAAGAACATGGTCAACTAGGCACCCCCGAAAGAAGGTGTCTTATGGCCATGTCTATCGTACAGCTTCTGTTCTTCTATCTTTCTACTTCTTTCTATGAGTGCCGACCAATACACTTTCTGTTACTTGCAAATTATGTACAGAGGAAAAAACAGATTCCTTGGGTGTCTCATTTACGAAGCACACACAAATGGGCACTTTCCCGTAAATTATACTTCATCTCAGCACCGCAAGGTACCCGAGGATCAAGATGTGATAAGATGAAATAAGGCACAAATTATATGTTTTCGCTTCAGTTGATTGTTTTATTTAAACTGCATAATTTTAGCACAGATTGAAATATGCCACCATAATCTCATAACTGTCAAACAGAAAATCTCGGCTATGCCAACATGTGGAAGAGGATGGGAAACAAAGGTTCTTTTTTCTTCAGATGGTACGCCGGCACTTTTTTTTCTAAAGCACAATTTTTTTTCAGTGCTGCTGGAATAGAAAATCTATGGTGAGTGCCACACCTTTTTACACATTTTGTGGTGAGTGCCGCACTTTTTACACTTTGTGGTGAGGACCGCACTTTTTACACATTTTGTGGTGAGTGCCTCACCTTTTTGCACACTTTGTGGTGAGGACCGCACCTTTTTACACATTTTGTGGTGAGTGCCGCACCTTTTTACACATTTTGTGGTGAGGACCTCCCTTTTTTACACTTTGTGGTGAGGACTGCACTTTTTTACACATTTTGTGGTGAGTGCCGCACCTTTTTACACATTTTGTGGTGAGGACTGCACTTTTTTACACTTTGTGGTGAGGACTGCACTTTTTTACACTTTGTGGTGAGGACCGCACTTGTTTACACATTTTGTGGTGAGAACTGCACCTTTTTGCACACTTTGGGATGAGTACTGCACTTTTTTAAACACATTTTGTGGTGAGGGCCGCACTTTTTTACACACTCTGTGGTGAGTATTAACCCCATTATTTTCTAAGGAAAAACTTGTGGGGAAACAAACAACAGTAAGACAATTACTGCACTTGGGATCGAGCATCCACCAGAATAGGTTAACATCTGTCAGGTGATTTTTTGCTATTAGCAAAAGTATTCCAGCGTAAGGTACTCACCATGGCAACTCTAAAAAGACTGCTAAAGACTGACAAGGTAGTGTAATGCCAGGTTGATTTAGAAAGCAAGGGGAAACTGCCACACATTTACCACCCCAAGAAACTCACAGAGCAAAGTGAGACAGGGACTTTGGAAAGGGGGCTGAGTTGCTTCTTTGGCTGTCCATGACAGAAGCAATGTTTCGCAAATGGTTTGTTTTGGGTAATGATATGTATAACATAGAGAGTTGAAACAAAATTTAGTCTGATGTCAATATTTACCTGGCAAATGCTGACCCACTTTGAGGTCTGGAGGTCACGGAAAGAGCTGGTGAAAGGGCCCAGGTAAGCTATTACACCAGCAGAGATCAAGACATCACCCATCAGATTATCATAGATCTTCTGCAGCTCACTGGCTGCAACTATCCACCTCTCCTTCTCACCACCCAGTCCGCCAATTAGCTTCTCTGCTCTGACCAGCTTTTTCCCGCACATGTCGACCTAAATTAGAAATTTAAAAAAGGAAAACAATATTCAGTGCTGAAAGAAACTATAATCTGGAGGTATGGCAAATAAATATCTGAAATTAAGTACTTGTGAAAACATAAAAAATTTGTTGGTTATTCAATGTAATTTAATTTAAACATTATAAATAAATCAAATTTTATCCAAAACAGAGTCTTGCGACAAATCTTTGGACCCATCAAAGATGCAAACAGCGGGAAATGGATAGTGAGAAGCAACAACGAAATTCATAATTTGTTTAAATCACCTTTGATCACTGGCATCAGTTTTGACTGGACATAATCACCAGAACAATTGCACTAGCATATTGAGGTAATAATCACCCTGGGCAGGTGCTGCAGAGAATGAAACCAAGCAGCTGCTGATGGTGAAATAAGAGAAAGAGTTAGGCAGCAGTGAGTCTGTTCCTTTTCCCCCCATAAAAGTGTGGCCCAGAAACCCACAGGGAGTGTTGTGAGGAAAGATAACGGTGACTTACTTGAAATTCCAGTCTCTCTTTGTTTGCGATCATTTCATGAAATGTGTTTTTCAGATCCTCTAGTTTCTTCTGCACAGCTGCAAGCTCAGCTCGTTTGGCATTGAGATTCTCCATCATCCTGGCAAGATCAGCTTCTGCTTCACGCAGCTTCTCCTTCTTTGGAGCCACAACTTTAGCCACTCTATCATAGACTTCAAGAGCAAGAATCCACTTACACAGTCCTAAAGATAAGTGGAAATATAATAACTGTTGGTCAATGGATTGTTGAGAATCATGTTTTACAAAGATAAAACATGATAATGGTTTTCTCTTGACTGTGAATCCTGAACATCCCCCCCCCCCCCTTTTTTCCCCCTCCCACCTCCCCTCTTCCACACACACACACACACAAATCCACTGAGGCTTCAGAGATGTGGTTGAACATGAGAATTCTGAAAATTCTTTGGACAGCCAAAACAAGTAATCTTAATATTTTGGAAATGTATGTCAGTAATATTTTTTTTTTTGATCTATGGAGATGAATATTTTTTTTTATTTGTTGATTGTTTTGTTTTTTTTACAAAAAAAAAAAAAGTTTCATCAAGTTCAAATGCCCCAATTTGATTCTTCAACACTATCAACACTAGTAGGTTTTTCAGCAGATGCTCAAGAAGAGTAGGGAAATTACTCTTATAAAAAAAACATTGGCTTCTTCAATTAAGTGATTAAATCAATGAAGTGATTTTTGTGGTTTTGTTTGATTTATGTAAGTTCTGATGAAGGCTCTGTAGCCTCAGTGTTCACTTTCTGTTCGTATTTGTCATATTTTGAAGCTCGCTGATCTACTTTTATTTTATATCTTTCCATGATATTCTTATAAAACAAAGAGTGCTTTACTTTAAAAGAGATATTATATACAGTGGATTGGCCAGAAGTTTTCAAATGTTTTCAGATGTAAATAAGCACATTATACAATTGTAGGGATGCAAATGAATGTATGATAAGAAGCCACCACAAAACTTTCATTTCTTTGGACTCAAAGAGTTAATAACTTGGAAATGGGCTGACCCACATCGACATGTTGCCACAAAAAAGATGCATATTGTTAAAATTTTTACTTACACTTATTTTCAAGGGCTGAATTATAGGCTTTTAATGTTAACTTCTTTTTTTTTTCTGCCTTTCTTACCTTCGAACA
Organism: Candidula unifasciata; assembly: GCA_905116865.2. NCBI lineage: Eukaryota > Metazoa > Mollusca > Gastropoda > Stylommatophora > Geomitridae > Candidula > Candidula unifasciata. The sequence continues at coordinate 39,629 of CAJHNH020000202.1, read as the reverse complement.
CAACTCACCTCAAGTCGTTCTATCCTTCGCTATCGCATGCAGCTCTCCCCCTGTCCTCCCCATCTTCTTAACTTCATTCTCTAGCTCCCTTCTCCATGCGTTTTTTTTTTGGGTGGGAGGGGGAGGGGGTGTGAGGGGAAGGTCTTCTTTTATTTCTATGCCCCTGTGAGTTCCTGTGCAAAGACATTCTAGTTATAATGTTCTCAGGTTTTCTCAACATGTGTCCAATCCAAAGCTAGCATCTTTTCTTCACCTCTTGGTCCACTGGAGTTTGTTTTGTTCTCTCCCAAAGCTCTATCATACCTCTTAACTTCCTCTATTCCGTGCAGGCACCAGGTAATGAATGTTTGTAGTCCATTAGTAATTGCCTTAGTTGTTCTCCATGTTTCCGCTCCATACAACAGTACTGATTTTACATGAAAATTAAAAATTATAAGTTTAATATTATTTACATTTTTTTTGACCTCCTCTAATTCCCTAGTGCTATGAAAGTTTCTTTTGCCTTTTGTAATCATATTTTAATATCTCTATAAATCCCCCCCCCTCCCCCTCTTCCCCAGCATCTTTATCTACACTGCTGCTCAAATAGGTTTATGACTCCATGTCTTGGGGTGTGACATCATTAAAAGAAACCACATTACTATTTGCCTGATTTATTCTCATTATCTTTGTCCTTCCATTATGGATTTTCAGACCTAGCTGCTGTGATCTCGCATCAAGTATATTTATCTTGCATCTGATTCTTCTGTCCTACTTACTGTTTAACCTCTGCACTGCTCATAAAATGTTACAGTTTGTAACTTCTGAAACGGAAATGAGACCAAATAAACCAACCAACCTTCAGCAGCAGATGAAGCATTGGCTACAATTTCAGGTTTGAAAGTTGGATTTGTGATGTACTCCTCTCTGATTTTCTTCATGATGTGAACAGGGATGTTGTCCTTGTCATATTCCTGCAGCATCTGCAGGAAGTTCATGTCCCCGAGCAACCTTTTGCTAGGACCCCAGTAGTCCAGCATCTGACGATACAAACAGTATATTTACAGGACTATTTATACCCCAGTAGTCCAGCATCTGACGATACAAACAGTATATTTACAGGACTATTTATACCCCAGTAGTCCAGCATCTGACGATACAAACAGTATATTTACAGGACTATTTATACCCCAGTAGTCCAGCATCTGACGATACAAACAGTATATTTACAGGACTATTTATACCCCAGTAGTCCAGCATCTGACGATACAAACAGTATATCTACAGGACTATTTATACCCCAGTAGTCCAGCATCTGATGATACAAACAGTATATTTACAGGACTATTTATACCCCAGTAGTCCAGCATCTGACGATACAAACAGTATATTTACAGGACTATTTATACCCCAGTAGTCCAGCATCTGACGATACAAACAGTATATTTACAGGACTATTTATACCCCAGTAGTCCAGCATCTGACGATACAAACAGTATATTTACAGGACTATTTATACCCCAGTAGTCCAGCATCTGACGATACAAACAGTATATTTACAGCGATATTTATACCCCAGTAGTCCAGCATCTGACGATACAAACAGTATATTTACAGAACTATTTATACCCCAGTAGTCTAGCATCTGACGATACAAACAGTATATTTACAGGACTATTTATACCCCAGTAGTCCAGCATCTGACGATACAAACAGTATATTTACAGGACTATTTATACCCCAGTAGTCCAGCATCTGACGATACAAACAGTATATTTACAGGACTATTTATACCCCAGTAGTCCAGCATCTGACGATACAAACAGTATATTTACAGGACTATTTATACCCCAGTAGTCCAGCATCTGACGATACAAACAGTATATTTACAGCGATATTTATACCCCAGTAGTCCAGCATCTGACGATACAAACAGTATATTTACAGAACTATTTATACCCCAGTAGTCCAGCATCTGACGATACAAACAGTATATTTACAGGACTATTTATACCCCAGTAGTCCAGCATCTGATGATACAAACAGTATATTTACAGGACTATTTATACCCCAGTAGTCCAGCATCTGATGATACAAACAGTATATTTACAGGACTATTTATACCCCAGTAGTCCAGCATCTGACGATACAAACAGTATATTTACAGCAATATTTATACATAGGACTATTTAATCACCAAGTTATTTATACACAGAGCTTTTTCAGTTAAAAAATAGATTGGTAGACAAATTGTGTATTTGAAAGTTACTTTTATATTTCAGTAATCATTTAAAATCCAAGCTGCAAGATTTTAAAAATAAACGGTTAGAAAAGATCCCTAATTGTGTACACCCAGAAAACAATAATCCTGTTTGCACATACATATGAATGTATTTGTTTGTTGATCTGTTGGTTGGTTTGTAAAAGATCAACTTCAGTGCATACAGATATTGTCATAAGTGCTCCATTCTTCACCTTAAATAATCTCACACAAAGAGCAAAGGGCAATAACTATGTAGGTATGGCAAGGATCCTGATATGAATACCAAATTTATCCAAGATTAGGCTTTAAACCTGCCTCAAAGGGGGTTAAAATCTATGGCTGCCCAAATAACCTGCATCCTTTCATAGCATTCCTGCCTTACATGAACAGTTACTTCAAATGGATCATTTCAGACTTGGACTGAAAATTACAACAAGTGGTCTATGCTCACTATGGGTAATCTTCTAGAAGAAAAGGTTACACCTACTCATCACAAATAATTCAACATTTCTTTCTGAAATCCAATTTTTCAAATCAATATCTGTCAGTTTCTACATTTCTTTCTTTCCAGAAAGCTACACCATTTTCCCAAAATGGACATCACTCTCTCAAATCCTGCAGCTGCCTCAACACAAAACTGTCATTACTGCCTGTATTTATCACTTTTGCAATGTAGGCGGGGGTGGTGGGGTCTTTGAGTCTGATAGTCTGAGGACAGGGTGTGTGGCTAGTGAAACTGCCACAAACTGTGCAGGTTTGGATTTTAGGAGAAAAACAAACAATCCACAACCCTAGAGAAGATTCAAACCTGAACTTCCACATAAGAACCCAGCAGTTTGGAGGCGTAGATAGATCTTTACGGTCTAAGGAGAATGGCGCTGCGAGTAGTTACCTGGGGATCTGGCAGATGCTCAACACTCAGAGGCAGGATGAGACGGATATACAATCAGATGGTTACTGGTACCATTGGAGTTGGAACTCTTCGCTTGCTGCTGAAGATGGGGACTGAGCACTTATGGGAGTGTCCCGAGTGCTGTGATGTTGATTCTTAATTCAACATTCAACATAAGAACCCAGCATTTTTAACTTTTCAGCCCGCTGCTCTTTTATCCTACAACATTGTCCAAAGTCATTGAACATTGTACTTAAGATTCAATCAATGACCACAAATCTTTTGGTCCCAAGTTATAAAACATTCTACTCACTTTCTGCCCAGGTTTGTCAGGGTTGCTAATTTTCTCTGGCTTGATATCTTTCATGACGCACACAGCAGCCATCACCAGCCTGACGCCAGCAGGGGGCGATTTCATGGACTTCACTATGGTCACGTCTGCAGGCTGCAAAGTCACCAACCAATCAAATACATCAGTCTATAAGTCTCATATCCATATAAATGATCTAATTCATCAATAGTCAAAATGCATTTTTAAGAAAAAAAATATATATAATAATAATTTTACGGTTTTATTATTTTACAGGTTTAATTCTTTCCATATAAACAAAAATTCAACGTCTGTTGGTTTCTATTGGGTGATTACCATCTCTTAACTCTGTATGTCCCGTCCTGCATTTATACTAGCCCATTTTATACAGTTGTCATTTAAACTCCATAATTTAGTGAAATTTTATGACAAAAATGTGCCACAGTTGTGTAGTGGATAGATCTTAGCATTTGACTCAAAGTACATTTTTTCTTAAACTGTCTTGGCCCCTAGGTAGACCAAGCTTAAAATGGGACCATGCAAAGTCCTAAGAAGCAAAGGCAGCTGGCGTAAGCTGACCACATCAGCCACCTAGTCTCGATTGGTCCTAAAAAACAGAAGTCTAGCATTAAACACTAAATGCCACATTGGCAGGGCTGTTTCAGTACGTTTACTCAGGGGCCATGATGTTGAAAAAAGGGATTATTTTGGACTCAAGACCCGAGCCCAAGCAAAGAAAGATCATTAATGAATTACAATTCGCAATGGTCCATGGTTGACGGGTCAGATTCTGCCCATGGGTCATCGCCTTAAAAGCCCTGGGCTACAGCCTAAAAAGGGCCCTTTGCTTACTTATTACAAACATTAATGCAATTCCTTTTCCTAATACAGAGTTGAATATACCAACCTTGAGAGTGTTAAGTGCAGCTATTGCAAGCTCTAGTGCTGGCAGAGCCTCAGCTAACTGAGCCTCACAGTCATCTTTCAGGGCTTGAGCCTGGGATGCACTTTCATTGGCTGCAGCCTCATCCTGCTTGACCTTTTCGCTTGTCTTCTCCACATCAGCAGACTCGACCTCGATGACCTTCAGCATTTTCTCATTCTCTTCAGCAGAGATGACAAGCTGAGGCTGGAGCTCCTCAAGCTCTTTCTGCATTGTTGCCACCTACATAGAGAAGACATAAAACAAAACAAAAAACATAAACCATGAAAAAAGGCACAAATACCAAATAGATCAAAAAGGCATAAAACATACAATTCATATTAACTGTGGAATAAACCAACTAATGCAACAATAAAAAGAACTAAACAATGTCAAAACAATAATTCTAGAAATAAGTGAACAATGTCAATACAATGAATCTGCAAACAGCCCATCAATATCAACTGCATAAAGAAGGCACTGAACAATGAATGACAACTATATAAACAATATGAACATTAATAAATATTAATTGCCAATCAAAAGTAAATGCAACTTACACTAAACCCTTTCACCTTGAGTCACTGAAAAACTTACATTTCCGGTTGGGTCAGTATCGGTGTAACTTTTCTGACTTATCTACCGTGACCTGTTTATGAGAACACATAGATAATGCTATTGGCTGCTTTTGCACCTGTGCAAATGTTTAGAAGGTCAGGACATGAGTACATTAACTAACAATAGCATTTGGGAAGGGGTTCCTTGAAATAAGTGGCTTTTTTTTTCAAGCAAGGCTGATTTCAGTTTTTCTCATAAACCTCAGTGATAGAGGTCGAAATTTTATGACATCAGTCACACATTGTGTGAGTGTGTGTGGGTGGGTGTGTGTGTGTGTGTGGGTGAGTGGGTGGGTGTGTGTGTGTATGTGTGTGTGTGTGTGTGTGTGTGTGTGTGTGTGGTAGTGTGTGTGTGCGCTGTTTTAGGCCTCAGGAGATGTATTCCATTGAATGCTTCACTCTTTCATGTGAATTGAGTACACCTTTCATATATCTTTACATATTTGAAAGCCCAGCTCACTAGCGTAGTTGGTTAAACCTGACTTCACGGTGACATAGTGATGAACTGTTTGTGGTCCGGGTTCAGGCCTGGGGGTAGGCAGAAAAGCCACATTTCTCCCAGATGTACTGTACCTATCATGGAATCAAGGCCGAAGGGTTGCAATATCCATAGTAGTAAGCTAAAAGGGTTAACAACTCATGGTTTCTGGAAACTTTAAAAAAAAAAATATTTTAAATACATATATATATATATTTATTTAAAAAATTAAAAAAAATTAAATTTCAAATGTAGATGTGAAAATGGGACATTTCCATTACTGGATCTGTTTTCTACCTGTGACGATGCAAAGGCCAGTTTTTCTAGCCCGACCAGGTATCGTTGCTTAGCCTTCATGGTCTCATCTTGTTTCTGGTGCAGAAGGTTCTTAAATGCATTGATAAGCTCCAGGTAGGATGTCGGGGTGACATAGTTGTGACGTCCAAGCTCTCGCAGAAATCTGCAAATATTTTTTAAAATGTATGTGTACCTCATTCTACACCAAGACTGATCGTCAGTCAAACATTATAATTTTCTTGATTTAGTTTTTCTTTATTCTCTTTCTTTATGAAATGAAAATTAGTAACTATCAAAGTGTGATGTTGGAGGAAGGCAGTGGGAATGGCAAGGGGGAAAGGCAGCATAGAAGCAATACTGAATTACATACAAAGACAGCAAAAAAAATCCCACCCCCCCCCCCCCCCCCCCCCCCCGCCCATTCTTTCCCCCCTCTGGATGCCTTGTAATACCACACCATATAAAGCATAGGCCTATACAAAAAGAGGAAAGGAATGGATAACCTAGGGTAGACCAAGAACAAGGACAAAATATAGTATCAGAAAACAATATCTGGAAAAGATGTCAAATCAAATGAGAAGTAGAACTAGCAAGCTTCACAATATCACAGTCATAAACAACAAGTAAACATTTAGGCCAGAAAGCCTTCATCAGCATATGACATGAATATACGATGTTACAATTACAAACAAGAATACACAAAATAACTTTGCTGATTCTCCAAGCAATATCCATATGTTTAGCCAGTTTAAGTTCTGAGACATGTGTGAATACAGGAAATACATACTGGCCAGAAGGAGGTCTAGCAGGCAACCGCCATACCTAATAAAATATGCCATAAAGCTGTGTTGGACGTTGAGGTTCCTAAGTGAGTTAGAGCCCATCAGGAAGATAAGGTGGCTTTTAAGAGACTTACAGACTCTGTTGTCATTAGAGTCACTAGACTTGATGACTGTGAGCTCCATGTCTTGAGAACTGAAATACACTGGCGCTACAATATTTAGTATTAGTGGTCAAGCTGACCGGATGTATGAGAAACAGACCCTTGCATCTTTCCTGACACCAAAAGTGGTGAAAGATGCAGTGAACAAAGGAGGTGGTTGATTGTCTTTCCGTTCCCCCTATTCTGCCTCCATCTCCACTTAACGTTTGATCAAATCTATCAAACTAGGACCTTACAGCTCGTTTCAATTGACACATTTTGTTGTTTCAACACAACATTTGATTCATTTTCATACCGGCATCCATCCATGCCATGTTGCCAAACTATAATCTCCTTTCCTGGTCTCTCCTTGTCTCTCTTCCCCTCAAACTTTTCTGCAGTCACAAAATACTCCAGTTCTTTCCTTCTCCTAATGTGCACAAATAATATGGGATATCTTCCCCTAATGTGGGTAATCAGTTTTCATGGAGAGCTAATTGAACAGACAAAAATTCTATGCTATACACTCTTGTCAAGTGAGGTGAGAAAAGGAGTTCTCAAGAGCTCCATAGAGCCAATCCTGATGTACAGAAGTAAATCATGGACAGTCATCAGATTAGTGAGAGAATTTGAAAAATTTTGAAGCTGTCAAGATATGATTTTATAAAAGAATAATAAGAACATCTAGGACAGATTTCAAAACAAAACAAAACAAACAAACAAAAACCCACACACACACAAAATACAAAGATAATAAGTTGTCTTTAACTGAGTGGACTAATTACAATGTGTACCTTTCTGAAAGTTCTCGGACACTCTGGTGGAAATGTTTACAAATGTTGACTACTTCCAATTTATCATTCTCTGCAATGTCAGCTTCTTCTAGAAACTTGTTGGCCACTCTCATCAAGGCATCATCTGGCCAGGCCTGGATATGAGGAAAAGTCATCGTTTGTCAGATACTATCTTACAAGAGTCATCATTTGTCAGACAATATCTTACAAGATTCATCATTTGTCAGACACTATCTTACAAGATTCATCATTTGTCAGACACTGTCTTACAAGAGTAATCATTTGTCAGACACTATCTTACAAGAGTCATCATTTGTCAGACACTATCTTACAAGGGTCATCATTTGTCAGACACTATCTTACAAGAGTCATCATTTGTCAGACACTATCTTACAAGAGTCATCATTTGTCAGACACTATCTTACAAGAGACTTCAATTGTCAGACACTATCTTACAAGAGTCATCATTTGTCAGACACTATCTTACAAGAGTCATCATTTGTCAGACACTATCTTACAAGAGTCTTCAATTGTCAGATACTATCTTACAAGAGTCATCATTTGTCAGACACTATCTTTCAAGAGTCATCATTTGTCAGACACTATCTTACAAGAGTCATCATTTGTCAGACACTATCTTACACGAGTCATCATTTGTCAGACACTATCTTACAAGAGTCATCATTTGTCAGACACTATCTTACAAGAGTCATCATTTGTCAGACACTATCTTACAAGAGTCATCATTTGTCAGACACTATCTTACAAGAGTCATCATTTGTCAGACACTATCTTACAAGAGTCATCATTTGTCAGACACTATCTTACAAGAGTCATCATTTGTCAGACACTATCTGACAAGAGTCATCATTTGTCAGACACTATCTCTACCATTAGATATGCTTGTGACACATTGTGTTATTATTACAGAAAGCAGAAGTTACAAAACCACATGAAACTAGTAAAAAAGATATGTGTGATTGGATTTGGCTTTTGGTCAATATGGCAGATAGGCGGGTTTACTGTTTTCAGTTGTGGCAAGTTTGTGGTTCTGACAATAGTTAGCGGCTGCATTTTGATCCATGTGCAGACTGAAAGGATATAGTTCCGTCACCCAGCTACTGAATTGAGTGCATGGCCCAAATTTAATTTTCAATGTTCTTCTACTGTGTCCAACATGGTCTGTGTTGTGAATTGCTTATTTAGAAAATGGCCACTGGCCTGTTGCTAGTTGAGAATTTGTTCGTGCCTTATGCAAATAACTGCGTGCACAACAACTAATCTTTGGTACCTGCTGCTTCCATTGATGATGAACTGCATTTCTAGTGCTGGACTGTTTGTGATGGCACTTGCAATGGCTACGTTATACATTTAATCCTCATGCATGTTGCTGGATTAGCTAAAAGTGCAGTCTGTATAACAACTGTACATATTTGGACAAGGGTCAGTGATGGACATTCTGGTGTGGTTTTTGTTGACAAAGGAGCAGAACAACTTGGGGGTTGACCTGTTTTCTACGAAGTTGGAGCTGTGATTACCAGATTTCATGAACATGATGTGTCAAATAAGGATTAGGTAAAGTAAAGGAACCTTTTCTACACTTTCAGGCGTATTGGGCAAATAGGGCTAGGCCTATTTATTATAGGCCAATCGGCACTTGGTGGGTGATGTGGTCAACATCAAGCCAGCCGCCTTTACTTCCCAGGACTGTACCTGGTACCCAATCCAGGCTGGGTCAACCTGGGAGCCAAAGTCATTTTTTTTTAAAGTCCGGCTCTGTGAGGACCTAAACCCACGACCTTCTGATTTGTAGGCGAGCGTCTAGCAGCTAGACCACGGTGGCTCTCCATATGCGGATAAGTTATTTTTTATTCTTTTAGTCCCAAAGGGTTGTCTCTTCAAAACTTTCTAACTCAGAGTCGATGTACTTGAGGGCAAAACTTATTGAGATTCTCGGTGAACAAAAACTGGAGAAATATAGAAGGTAGGTAAGTAGATGTACCCCACCAGGACAGCACACAAGCGATAAACACTCAGTGACACAAAGTGTCACCATGCAGATGAGGATCACCCATGGAGAGGTCCCAGAAACCCCTTTCAGCTGTTAGGCCATATCAATGGGTAGTCCTTATTTATGCCCCGGCTATATTCAGGGCTCCCGACAGAAGCCAGGGTGGAGCTTCAAATAACACAAAATTGCATCCCACATGGGGTCAACATATATCATCAGAAATATAGAAGAGGATGAGCTGGAGCCACTGTGGTAGAAAGGATAAGCATTTGGGCCACACAAGATTAGCTAATGCATACAGTATAACAGTGTGTCCAATAAGTTTGCATGCATTGAAAAAAATAACATTGTTTTTTAAACACCGTTTGTTTTTGACTGCTGAAGAACACGTATAGGAGCAGCTGGAGTTACACTGGTAATAGCATTGTTGACATGTTTCTTTGTTTCTATGTATGGAAACTTATGGGACACACTGTAGAGTAAGCAACAAAATTATAGTGAACAGGATGGTACTGAGACAGGTTTAGAAAAAGAAAACTATGATTACTAGCAAAGAAAAGACAAAACAAACAATGAACACAGTTTAAGAATGGAGGTGGAAGCAGTCACTGCTGCCTTCCGCTGGCTTAAGAATCAGCTGTACACACATGTCTTCATTGTCTCGACTCACAGAGTATGTTGAGAAAGGTGGAGACAGGCATGCTCCGTGCAGAGTGGAAAGCATCACTTCAAAGGTCCCAGGTAGTTAGCATCCTTTGGATATTTTCTCCAAGTCATGCCGGTGTGTTGGGAAATGAGCAGAAGATAGACAGGCCCATTCTGCACCACTTGGTGGTGAACTTCTATATGACAAGCTGGATGTTGTGAGGGCCTTTTGGAAACGAGTGAACAGAGCCGAGGCACAGATAGATCATTACGATCTGAGGAGAATGGCAGTGCGAGGAGTTACAAAGGGATCTGGCCAACGCTTGACACTCAGGAAAAAGGCAAGATGGATATACAATCAGACAGTTATTGGTACCATCTGAATTTTAACTCTTCAATTGCTGCTGAAGATGGGGACCCAGCGCTTATGGGGGTGTCCCGAGTGCTGTAATGTCAATTATTAATTCAAAATTCAACATTTGAACACATTATCAGAAACCAGTCAACTGTACAGCAATTGTTGAGTACAAGAAGTTAGCACAACGCTACTCAACCCCCATTTAGACTCAATTCTTTTATGAGTCCATGAAATTGTTTTCTTTGCAAATGAATGCACTATCTATTCTAGGTAACAATTCAACTTTAACATAGTTAAACAAGATGTAAACATTTTGAAAAAGTCTCACAAAATGCTACTGGGCTAACCATTTCCTTACCTGGAACCAGTCTATGGTACAACAGTTGATGAGAGATGGAAACTGGCGTAACCGGTTGCGGAATGCATCTCCAATCGGGCTAAAGGCTATAATAATATGGAGGTTTTCCTTGCAGCGATTGACAAAGAATGCAAACAAGGCTAGGGGAGAGAATTCTGCATTTCTGTCTCCAGCTTGGGCGATAGGTCTTACAGCCTGCAAATAAAAGAAAATGTTCATGATTTTAGGGATCCGGCCATGCAGTTTGCATCAAACAAATACAGAAAGAAACAAATTAACATATGTGAGTGTGTGTCCAATGCCTTACTGATGTGTTGATGAGCTGATTCCCATAAGCGCTCCATCCCCATCTTCAGCAGCCAGCATTGAGTTCCAGTACCAGTTGTATCAGTAACATTCTGAATAAATGCCCGTCTTGCCTTTCCTCTGAGCGTTGAGCACCGGCCAGAACCCCTCATCCCTCCCTGCTGCATCACTCTCACCAAATTGTGGTCATCCATTTGCTCCTGCGAATAGTACATGCTCTCCCACAAGGCCCTCACCACGTCTGCCTTATCAGGCATCAGTATTTCACCAAGTTGTGCAGAGCCAACCAGTCTGTCTGAGCGAGCACTGTCTTGGATTCATTGCTGAATTTCCACCTCTGTGGCATTCGCTGGCCACTTTCTGGCCTTCTGGCTCAAAGTGATTATGTCTCTATACAAATCTGACTGTTCTGCTGGCACTCTGACCAACTTCTCTCCTCACCTGATGTATCCAGGATGCAGACCTGTCTGATTGTGTCTTCTGCCTGAGCCACCCATGCTTTTTTTAGAATCATTATTATAATTGTTACAGCATATTAACAATTTATTATAATTCCCAAAACTATGATAGTTCTTTAAATACTACATACCTCCATAATTTCTACTTTCTCATCGGAAGCAAAGAGGTTCGGCACCTCCCCTGTGTTGAGAAGAGAGTCAATGTCTTCAAGGAAGGCTTCCTCTTTGATCTGAGTGTCAGTAATCAGAAACACAGTTGTCTTTCCTTGTCCCCCAGCTGTATTTAGCACATTCTGAAAACAGATATCCCATGAGCACTTGTGTTAAACTTGTGTAAAATAACTTTCCTGCCTACAAATCAGATGAGGACTAATGTAATCCCATTGTAGATAACAAAAAGGCAATTAACTCCTTGATGGTGGATAACACACTGTTTGTTTTTATCGCCTATATGTATCATTTTTAGGGGGATGTAGTATAGGTAGGTCAGGGGAAAAGGCGGTGGAAGGGGGGGGGGGGGGGGGGGGGGGGTTTTCCAAAGTCTAAAGATTTTAAGGCTGCATGACTAGTGGGGTTGCCACAAACTGTGCAGGTTAGAATTTTCATTTCAAGAAAATTAAAAGAACAGTTGGGCACCCATTTAACTCTTTCAATCCTAAAAAAATGCATTGTCTAGTGAATGCAAGATGAGCCAACTTTACATCTGTCTTTTACTAGCCCTTTGGCCTCCAATGCTACCCCCCCCCCCCCCTTTCCATCCCCTTCCCTGGGACTAAAGTAATTTTTTTTTAAAGTTTGGACACATTTAACAGACACAGCTGAGCTGGGAAGTATATTAGCTGCAGCACAATTCAAATACAGTGGCAGAACCAGTTCAATCACACAAAAAGTCAATGACCCTTCTCACACCATTGGCCCACTGAGCAGGGATACTAGACTAATGTTTTTGTGAACTATGTGACACTCGATGGATAAAGTGTTCAACATCTCACTGGCTGCCAGCACTTTCCAGGCTTTCAGTGGGACTGACAAGTTTTTCACTAGTTTTCATACGGGACAGTGAAGGACATTTTTGTGATTTCCACTGGCACAGGTAAGGAGCCGTTATGAAGCGACCACTTTTTATTGATGCTGTTACTTCGACTGAAGAATGAGTAACTAATGACTTCCCATGAAACTTTTCTGGTACCCACTAAAGGCTGGGTTATCTGAAAGTGCTAGTCAATTATAAAAATCTGCTTTGGCATGGATTAAAATCCAGCAATCAAATATCACGAGGATTGACTAGTTTGGCCGCCTTAAATGCAAAAATAAAAATACTAGCCTTCACATCTTCGCGCCACTCTTGCAAGCCATAACTTTTGGAGATCTCAGGTTGTACAAGACTGTGGCCTGCCATAGCTGCAGCCAACTTTGTGAGTGACTGGCGCCCACTTCCTCCTACACCCACCAACAAAGCATTTCCTCCTGGCTGACGGAGGACACGGCAGATACGAGACAGGTGCTCCAAAACGTACCTGTAATAATATATCACTGGTTTAATCAGAGAATTTGATCACAGTAAGTCACACACACAAGAAAAAGTAGAATAAACAAATTAATGAACTGGAAATGTCTGGTTCTCGTGAAACAGGAAATATAAATATATATATATATATATATATGGTCGTCATGAATAATTGCCAGGATTTTAAACTGTTAATATAAAAGAAGTATTCAATGGATGCACACGTGTGGAACCAACTCACACTAAAGCAAAGTGAAAAGAGTAGTCTGGCAGTCCTACTCTTGCTCCCCCCACATATGTTGTTTTAAGCCACACAATCGCACAAAACTTAAAACTTTTCTGAACATTTTAAGACACTACACGAGAATATCAATTAAATACAACTTTTATTTGAACAGTTTCAAATCCTAGCAATCCGTCTCGATGACCCTACATACATAACTCGTATTAGGTTGCATATCCTTTACAGGATGTTGCAGCACCAACCCAGCCTTTTTTCTTGGCTGTTGTTTATCTAGTCAAATTTTATGTTCAGTATTTTGCCATTGCTTTCTGAACAATCAAGTCTCGGTACCACTGTCGAAACCAGCGCAAGATTTTCTGCTGCCAAATCACATGCAACTGGAATCAAACCTAGAACCCTGCATTACAAGCAGCATTGGCAACACCCAAGCCACAGACACTGACACACACACACACACACACACACACACACAGATATAGTGTGAGTGTGTGTGCATGCGTGCGTGTGTGTTGGGGGGGGGGGGGACAAGAATGTAATCTGTTTCTACACGGATAAAGATTGTGAATTCATTCTCCATTCTTCATTAGAAAAAAAAATGACTTTTAAACAGTCAAAGAATGACTATATGGTCAAGGAATGTAGATTGTATCTATATGGTCAAGGAATGTGGATTGTATCTATATGGTCAAAGAATGTAGATTGTATCTATATGGTCAAAGAATGTAGATTGTATCTATATGGTCAAGGAATGTAGATTGTATCTATATGGTCAAGGAATGTAGATTGTATCTATATGGTCAAGGAATGTAGATTGTATCTATATGGTCAAGGAATGTAGATTGTATCTATATGGCCAAGGAATGTGGATTGTATCTATATGGTCAAGGAATGTAGATTGTATCTATATGGTCAAGGAATGTAGATTGTATCTATATGGTCAAGGAATGTAGATTGTATCTATATGGCCAAAGAATGTAGATTGTATCTACAAAATCAAGTCTCACCTGAACACAACCAGGTTCATGGCATTTTTGTGTGTGATGTTGTACTCATCCAAACAGGTGCCAACAATGTTGTAGAAGTCGTCCAGGGAGCGGACCTCTTTGTAAACTCTGTCATCAGGAACCGCGTCAGGGTCCATGTAATCTCCAAACATTAAACTCCGCAGATCCTCTTCTTGGACCTAGGGGGATGAAGCACAGAAGAATTAGTTTCATAGTCTGTGTATTTGTGGTACAGTAGATTTATGTCTGTGATGGTGAAGGTTCTCTAGTCGCAACATTCACTTATTTTTGTGATACTGTAAAGCTTGCTGGTTTGATTTATTTTCATAGCCTGAGGGGGCTGCGTAGTCTTGAGGCATGGTGTCCGCCTCGAGTGCTAGAGGTGCCGGGTTCAATCCCCGGTAAGGGCTAGGATTTTTTTATGTGGACTTGGACTTCTAGTAATTCTCCTTGTTCTCTGGGTAGTAAGATCGGATGCCCGTATGCATTGTTGTGGTTCTCTGGGTAGTAAGATCGGATGCCTGTGTGCATTGTTGTGGTTCTCTGGGTAGTGAGATCGGATGCCCATGTGCATTGTTGCGCACATAAAGAATCTCTTGGCAGTTGGAATTAAAAACAAGTAGCCTCACAGCGCTGCCAAGGCAAAAATTGGAGTTTAAAATCTACTCAAAGTATTTCAGGATCCTCACCGGTGCTACAGAGCTTGTGCACTGTGTTGAGCTTCTTTGGACTCAGTCTTGAGTTCGAAGAAAAACCGAGCACTTATGGGTTACTACCTATGTGCCATAATGTCGATCCATTGTGCAAACCTCAAACCTTCATAGCCTGAGATATTGTTAGTGTCATCTTCCCAAGTCTTATCAACCAAATTTCTTTTTTTTAAAGCCAGGTTGACTACAAATTTGCCCCATAAGTGATAAAGTTTGCGGGTCCTTTCAAAGTTACCAATTCCTTAGGTTTCAGGGAGCATCTGTTTATCAGTCAATCAATCAATCAGTCAGTCAGTCAATCAAGTAATCAATCAATCAGTCAATTAATCAAACAATCAATCAATTAATCAACCAATCAATCAATTATTCAAACAATCAATTATTCGATCAATCAAATAAACAATCAATCAATTAAACAATCAATCAATCAATTAGACAATCAATCAATTATTCAAACAATCAATCAATTAATCAAACAATCAATCAATCAACTAATCAATCAAACAAACAATCAATCACTTAATCAAACAATAAATCAATAAATCAATTAAATCACTCCCAAGGAACGCATCATATGTTCATAGGGTCCTACCTAGAAGCCCAAAGAACACAACATGTGATGTTTTTACACCTCTCTTAACTACCACTTGGGCCTCTGTTGCTAATCCCCCTGGGGTTGAAAGAGTTAAAACACAGAAGAAATGTGCAGTCTCACCTTGCCACCTTGACTTTTACTTGACAAATGAGCGAACAGCACATCCATGTTTTCTTTAAAATTATCTTTCAAGATGGCGGACACAGATCTATTAGAGAGAGAAAAATAAATAAAGAGAAATTCAATATAACAGAATTAGTCCTATAATCAATACATTCAATCCAATCTGTGAACAAATCTACAACTCAAAGTAAACATGTTTCATTTAGAGCAATCAAAGAGAATGCAGACAACTTACTACTTGAACAACCACCGCATATCTTCTATCAATTTTACAATTCATACAGTCATACATTTTTTTTACCAATCTACAATAAACTTCTGTTTCAGTTCAAGCAATCAAATACAATACAGATCACTTACTTGAACAGCCATTGTCTATCTGCATCATCTGTCAGACGGTCATAGAAAACTCTCATCACTTCATGAACCCATAGTCTAGTGAAAGGGAAATGGAAGGCTCATATTTAGTAATAAGTTGTAGAAGGAACAGTGTCAGAGCAAGAGACATTATACTGGTTGATCCCAGGTAGTAGTTTTCAACCGTTTCCAGTTGGCACCCCCCTAAATGTATGGCAAGACCTCCCATGCCCCAATTAAAAAAAAAAAGTGATTAAAAAGTGGGGGAACCAAAAAAAGAAAACTCACAGCTTCTCACTTCTTCTTCTTCTTCTTCTTCTTCTTATTATTATTCTTCTGCTGCTGCTGCTGCTGCTTTTTCTACTGCTGCTGCTTCTGCTGCTTTTTCTACTGCTGCTGCTTCTGCTGCTTTTTCTACTGCTGCTGCTTCTGCTGCTTTTTCTACTGCTGCTGCTTCTGCTTCTGCTGCTGCTGTTTCTGCTGCTTCTGCTGCTGCTGTTTCTGCTGCTTCTTCTGCTGCTGCTGCTTCTGCTGTTGCTTCTTTTGGTGCTGCTTTTTCTGCTGCTTCTCCTTCTGCTGCTTCTTCCGTTGCTGCTGCTGCTTCTATTTCTGCTTATTCTTCTTCTTTATTCAGCATCATAGATGTTGCTGCCACTTTGTTTTATGGTTTACACTTAGGCTGCAATATCTCTCTACCCATCAACCCACCACACCTGATACAACCTTTTACAAATGTTATTCAAACTTAAAGTGTCAACACTAAAGATAAATTCTCATATCTAAAAAAAAGAAAGAAAAAAAATCACCTGACAAGAGTTTTTTTGTCCTCTATCTGCTCCTTCTTGATCAGACAAACTCCAAGTATAACGCGGGAGAAGTCTCGTAAGTTAAAGATGTAGTGTGATTTGGCTGGTGTTGGCAGTAAGTTCTTCATTGCCTGTTTGTACATCTCCAGTGTAGCACCAACAATTAATAGGCCAAGATTGAAAGCTTCTGATGAAAAGTCTGTTTGCTGAGGTAGTCCCAAAATAAAAAAAATGTAGGTGGCAATTTAAATTAGAGACATAATTATTCAGAAGATAAGTAGAAAACCACAGCTTCTGCTGTAACTGAATGTAGAAGTTGAGTTGAGTTGTCAAGAATTGACATCACCGCAATCGGGGCATTACCATGCGTGCTCCGTCCTCATCTTCAGCAGAACATGCAGAGTTCCAATACCGATGGTACCGGTCACAATCTAGTTATATGTCCATCTTGTTTTTCCTCTGATTGTAGTGTGGCCAGGCTTCTCTCCAAGCCATAATAATCTTGTTTCTCAACTGATTACATTGCTTGTTCCCAAAGGGCACTGACCACATCTGCCTTGTCATGCATCAATTCACCACCCAGTGGTGCAGATCCAGCCAATTTGTCTGCCTGTTCATTACCCACCATGCTTTTTTTGTGTGGTAGAAATAAAAAGTGCTAGTACTCACCAAAAAGTGTCTAAAATGGTACTGGTACTCATCAAAATGTGTTTTTTTACAAATATACCCAAAAAAAAAAAAGCTGCCACTGTGTACCACAGGAAAAAAGCCTTGCTGATACTACAGGGCATTATTACTACCCACGTAAGTTACACACCCATTTACTTTTCTTATCTGGTCTTGTTTTTGCTTCATGTATCTTTTTTTGTGTTTTAAGGAAATATTAGTTCATGCATGTGTTGTCCTCAGTTAAGGTTACTATGGCTGAATGGCTCTAAATATAAATTATCATCTTCATCATCAAGTCCTTTGCTGACTGGCATGAGCGATCATGCCTCTCCACAACTTGTGATCATCGGTATGTATCAGTATGTGTGTCGACACCCCTCCATAACATGATAAAACACTGTCAAGAACAATATAACATTGCCTTCCTTTATCAAGATTAGCACAGCTAAGCATGAGAAGCATACCAGATGCATACAAAGTCTTGTTAAACAACATAGGACTGGCACTATTAACCGTGCGACGCTGATGAATATGTTGAGAGGGGAATCTGAGTGCCTATCGATGAGTCCGGAGTGCTGTGAAGATAATCTAACTTATAAGTCTAATTGACTCTCGTTCCACAAATCTTTTTTAGCCATATAACATTTTCTAGTTTCTTTCTTCTTTTAAGATTTTTGGATGGTCAAAAAAAATTATGACTGTCTCTTTCTAATATTAGTGATAAGCTGCCCTTGGACAACATAAGAATACTTCCCGTGTGGGTTCCGGAGCCCTATTGTGGGGAAAACAAGAATAGACCCACTGCCTGCCCAAAAGCGTGTCATAAGAGTTGATTTTTTGGGAGCTTCCTCAGAAGTTTGAGTACATCTGCCTAAGAGACAAGGAACCAACAATCTGCATACAAATGAGTCAGACCTGTAAAACAGATGTACACGCAACACTCAGTTTTTGGAACGGGACTAGATTCCAGAAGTGGATGAACAACCAGAACTTTCCGCAGTAGTTTACAGTCGGTGAAGAAAAAAAAGAAGAAGAAGAAGAAAAAAAAGAAGAAGAAGAAGAAGAAGAAGAAGAAGAAGATAAGAATACAAAACAAAATAGCCACAGCTAAGTACCTACCCTCATGTAGGTGCTAATCAGTGTACTGAAAATCTTGGTCATAGATTCTTCATTAAAAGGGTTCATGGATATAATGCTGAAGTGTCTCATGAAGCGAAGAGTGATTGTGTTGCGTCCGCCACCAGGGGGACCCATTGCTGTCAGAAAGAGGATATCCTGTAGAGTGATCTTGCTAGTGTCCTTGAGGTCATACCTGGATCACGTGATCAGTTTGAAAAATTAATGAACGTGTATTGAATTTGATAGCACTGAAGGGAAAGGAATAATATTTGATAAAACAGTAAAAGGCAAGAAATGACAATGTGTTTTTCAAAAAAAGATGCTAAGAAACCACGGACTGACAGAAAATGAAACAGATGGTGCTTTAGGAAACAGATAAGAACTGTGAAGTGATAAGTTAGATCAGTTGTGTATCCATTATAGAACATTCCAGAACCTCTTAGTGATGTTTCTAGGCATTTTTATGATAAGTAGCTTGGCAGGGGAAAAAAATATGACAACTGTCCCCATAACAAGTAAAAAGGAGCTTAAGGAGTTGCTGAAATCAAATGTTTCGGGCCAAAATGTGCAGAAATGGTTCTCAATGCGTGGCTCTAAATACTATTGTCAAAATCAGTCTGCTAAATTTCTGGCAACTGGAAGTGAACCATGTATCTTGGAATTACAAACTGTGTTCAGAATGCCTAAGCTACATACACATAACTGATAAGAAAATTTAGATATAAACAGAAAAGGAATGAGGCAGTTCTACGAGAAATGGACGAGAGTTGTTAATTGATAACAGAATTTAGATACAGACAGTCTCTGAACATGTTGTGACGAGAAGTAAACCAGAAAATGTGGTGACAACAAGTAAAATGATGGACACGTCATTGCCAGGTGAAGACAAAGAGATAAATATCTAGATGACGGCCATATGACATGTATAAACCAAAAACACAGGCCTGATCTAAGACTGGTGATCATGTATGGTGTCAAAACCAAGACAGCACATTCATTTTAGTGTGTGTATGTGTGTGTGCGCATGAGACACCATGAAAGGTAAGCCCACAGAAGAAAGTTCTGTAGGAAAGAAATGTAAACAGTTCCTCACTGTGTATTAACTGGAAAGTCCTTAGAAAACCTACTTGTTTAACTTTTTTCGGTAACTGTCATTTGCTACATGAACTTTTTGTAACTAAATTGCTAGTTCAGTTTATTGCAACCTTATTTTTTTTAAAAGTATTTTAACCCCTTCCGACTCATACATGATTTTTTTTCCTAGTAGAACTTCAGGATTTTAGTCTCGTTCCAAAACCTGAGTGTTGCATGCACATCTGACTGACTGACTGACTGACTGACTGACTGACTGACTGACTGACTTTCTACCCCACTAGGACATCACACAAGCGATAAACACCCGATGACACAAAGTGCCACCATGTGGATGAGGATCACCGTGGAGAGGTCCCAGAAACCGCGTTCAGACAATTGGCCATATTTACGGCCTGCCTATATTGCGGCCCCTGGCAAAAGCCAGAGTGGGGCTTCAAATAACAAAAAAATTACGTCCTAAAAAGGACGTAAGTAGACTATAGATCTGGCTTATTTATATGCAAACTCTCAGTTCCTTGTCTCTTGGGCAGATGCAGTCGAAAGATATGGAGGCTATGCATCAGGGACTCTTAAGTGTCATCATGTCCCTTCAGGGTCAACAATTTTAATAATATAAATAAGTAGATAATTTTACTTGCATCAAATTGTCCATTTGGGTCAAACATTATTACCCACAGTAAAAATTAGTACATTAGTTAGTCTTTCCTCTTGTGTCGAGTGCGGCATATAGGGCAGAGGTCATGACTCTCCATGCATGGCGGTTCGTTGCAATCTGTTGTAGGTCTTGGATGTTTGAGTGGCCCATGAGTGAGCCTTCCCTGATGATAGTTCTGCGTAGGGTTTTCCTTGGTCTTCCACGAGATCTTTTCCCCTGTGGTGTCCAAATGAGGGCTTGGTAAGGAAGTCTTGATTTATCCATTCTAAGGGCGTGGCCGACATAGTTCCAGCGGCGTTTTCGTATAAAATTAGACACACACTCTTGTTTGGATTCTTGCCTTATTTGTGTATTGGTTCAGAAATCTGACCATTTGAAATTTAGTATTCTTCTAAGGCATTTATTTTCAAAACTGTCTAATTTTGTTTCTAGAAAATTAGTACATAATAATTACAAATATAAAATTTCTCAGGTAAAATTCTTTAGATCTGTAATGACAAATGATTACATGATTTTTACAAACAATACTTCATTACATAAATTTTACAAGCATTACTAACCAGTTGCCATGATCAATAAACTGTCTCAGCAGCTCGATGGGAGGCTGGGCTCCATAGACTTCTTTGGCAGGCATGTTCAAGTCATCCACAAATATGATAGCCTTCTTTCCCATTGGAGGCCCAAACACTCCCTTTCGTCTCTTGTCCAGCTTAGACATGATGATGCTCTAGAAGGAAATTAACACTTATCCTTCTCAGTATGTCTTCCAGAGTAATGTGGTGTCAATGGCAGAATACTCTCTATTATAACTACAATGGCATTTCAGGTTACAAACCTAATCCCTTCCATAACTGAGGTCACATAGTGAATAAATTGTATTCTGAAATCCTGAAACTATTTTTTCCATTAACATTAATGTCAATAATTTTAATTCATTCCCAAAATTTGCCTTTCAGTTTCAAAATGATCATTTTGTTAATGGGGCAAATGTGTGGTACTACATTTTGTTTATTTCTGGCAGCAGTAAATGGGGTTGCTTTTGACCATGATGATGCAGTTCATTATCATCAAGTGCCTTGTTAATTGGGTCAAGTCCTTCTTTGGTGGTTATCAAGACACTACAGGGTAGTGCCAAGAGTTCTTGTCTCTGCTGCTCATATTCTGTTTTGTATTCTGGGGCATACAAACTGGCGACCCTGTCCTCATATTCTGAAAAACTCCTATCCAGGTACATTTGCATCTTGAGATTCCACTGTATAAAAAAAAACGTCCTGCTGCATGCTTCTTTTTCTTCTTCAGTGATCTCTGGTCCTTCACTTAATCCATTGTGGGCCGTACACTGGGATGTCAGAACAAAGGCTGCTCCAAAGCTTAGTAGTCAAGACTATAGGGTGTGGCTATATGTTGCTTTACAGTTTTTCCTGGAATGGACAGCCTTGTGAGACATGGTCTGCATTCTGTTCACACTGGCAGAGTGTTCTTTGGTTTATACTGAACTTTTTTCTCCTGAGTATTTGCTGAGTCTGCACTGTTTAGTGCATTAGCAACAGATGATCCTTCTCAGGCCTGTTATGTTTAGATGTTCAAGGAAGTTATGTTCTTTTCCAGTGTTTGTTTTCCAGTCTGTTTATAATATTTCCCTTTATGGGTGTTTTGACACAGCTGGTAGATCTTTGTTTAGCACTAACTTCCTTAGCTAAAGTGCTTAAGAGCATGATCTAATTAAATCAGACTGGCCTGAAGCTAGATGTACAGCAGAATCTGGGATTTCCAAAATAAATAATAGTATCTAAACGTATAATAAAAGTCAAAGGCATTGTTTTAGGACAAGTACTGAAATGTAAGTATCTAGGCACATGGATAACATCAGATGGAACATGTATCACAGAGATAAAGAATAGAATAGGACAGGCCAAAACTGCATTTTACAAAATGAAGAACATTTTATGCAATAAACCTCATTGGAGGTTAGGACAAGAATTCTCGCATGCTATGTAAAGCCAGTTTTAATATACGGCTGTGAAACCTGGACAATTAATAAACAAACTGAACAATATCTCAAGGCCTCAGAGATGCGGTTTTACAGAAGAATCCTTAGAATTCCTTGGACAACTAAGAAGAGCAACTCAGATGTTTTGAAAGAGGCGAATGCTTGAAGATAACTTATCACAAACATCTGAAATAGACAGTCATCATTTTCTGGTCATGCTATGAGAAGAGGGAAAATGGAACATGTTGTGACCACTGGAAAGATCTGTGGAAAAAGAGACAGAGGAAGACAGCGCAAAAATATTCTTGACAGTCTTTTGTCATTGCATGGAGGGATCTCAACACATGAACTGATACACACAGTTGCAGATCGCAGATTGTGGAGAGGCATGATCGCTCATGCCAGTTGGCAAGGCACTTGATGATGATGAGCCTGAAGCAAGTTCACTAACCTCTAAGGCATAGAACCACGCCAAAACCACACACAAGACAAATGTAAAGTCACTGTCAACCTACAAAGGTTGGCCACCCTGTTATACAATAACCTGAGAAAAAGAGTGCTGTGATATTTTACCTGTGTCATATTTGCTCCGGTTTGAGCCGAGAAGTTAACAAATGTGGCCAGGTACTTGTCCTGTGGTAGGCCGTGCATCAGTTTCTGCTGTACATATGCAGTTTTACCTGTGCCAGTTGGTCCAACAAACAGCAGCGGTCTTATACGAGGGAAACAATAATTAAAACACGTTAGCTCTTAAAACTCAAAAAGACAAGGCTGTCATTTTATGATTGCATAACTTGAAACACATCATAAAGCAGTAAAGGACCCTTTTCCACTCCTTTAGGCATCCTGAGCAAACAGGGCTTGACCTATATTTTGTAGACAAATCGAAACTCAGTGGGTGATGTGGGTCAGCATCACGCCGGCCATTTTTACTTCCCAGAACTCTACCTGGTACCCATTTAAGGCTGGGTCAACCTGGCATCCAACGTCATTTCTGAAGAAGAAAAAAATCTGGCTCTGTCATGACTCAAACCTATGACCTTCCTCCACAGATGAGTTGCTGTTGTTCGTCCATCACGAGCGATGAAGAATACTTTTCATCCAAAGTAGTATTGATCAATGATTATGAGTAAGAAGGTGGCTGATTAGTCCAAAATGAGCCTGGGAAGTTCTTGAGCAGTGCGGACAACAGGTGGAAGCTGTATTAGGTGTCGGATTAGCGATACGGTTCTTTCTATCCTGCCTCCGTTTCTCTGCCTGTGCAACCTCCGCTGCCTGGCAGGCCGATGCATCATGCCTGAGGGATGCACCCCATCCAGAACGGTCCTGTGCAGCAACCTCCCATGTCACTGTTGCTGATGCCAAAAGAGTTGAGGGCAGTTTTGAGAGTGTCCTTATAGTGCTATTTCTGTCCGCCTTGTAAAAGCCAAGAAAGTTTATGGCAAGAGAGACTGAAGAAGATAATGAGAAAATATTTTTGACAGTCCAGAGTATGCAGTAAGTAAACACATTGAAAGGACACTGTTTGCAAGCTGTGACGCATACAAGTAGATAGTAAGTAAGTAAGGCAAAGAACAACATTTCTTTACCTTGAGTCACACTAGGCACATGGCTAGCAAAAAACACAATTTTTCTTATGCCTTGGGTGCCACGACACAAGCAAGCATATTATGCAAAACTTATATTTTAATATACTAATTGGCACTCAATAGGTGAAGGGGTCTCCTCTCTTCTTCTTATGCTCACTGCCTGTTAACTCGGACAGACAGTTCTGAGTGTTAATCCACTTTTGAATTTTAGTCTCAGTCTAGAATTTGCATTTTGGTGCACATCCGTTTTACAGATCTGGCTTACTTGTAAGTAGACTGTTCTTCATCACTCAAGCTGATTCATTTGATTTCAATTGAAAAAAACCTTTTAATTTGGTGAGTTTTATGACAATCTTGTCAGGAGAGGGCAGATGGTCTATTCTACACCCCCACCCCTTTCCCCAAAAGGCCCCAGAATGCACATGTGGAGGTGATGTAACCAATTTCAGGCCTGCCATGTTGATGTGCGATTCTCCTACCACCCATTTTAGGCAGCGCTGATCTGGAAGCCAAGATTAATTTTCTTTTCAAATCAGTTGACAGATAAAATTATAGTATTGGTATTACAAACAAAACATGTGATTTAGTGAAATAACTACAAACAAGAAAACAAACTATAACAACCAACAACACAACATACAATAACCAACGATACAAAATACAACAACCAGCAACATAAAATACAATAACTAACAATACAAAATACAGTAGCCAACAATACAAAATACAATAACCATCAACACAAAATACAATAACCAACAACACAAAATACAACAACCAGGGACATAAAATAAACAACAGGCAGCGTAAATTACAAAAACCAACAATACAAATTACAATAACCAACAATACAAATTAAAATAACCAACAACACAAATTACAATAACCAACAACACAAATTACAACAGCCAAAAATACAAAATACCACAACCAGCAAAATAAAATACAATAACCAACAACACACATTACAATAACCAACAACACAAATTACAATAATCAACAACACAAATTACAATCACCAGCAATACAAATTACAATAACCAACATTACAAATTACAATAACAAACAACACAACAACACAAATTATTATAACCAACATTAAGAATTAAAATAACCAACAACACAAAATTCAACAACTATTAACACAACATATACAATTATCAACAACTCAAAATACAACAACCAACATTACAAAATACAACAAACCACCTGCTGTGTTGAATACACAACTCAATGAGGTAAGTATATCTGGCTGTATCCATTGTTGGAACCAGCATTTCTCGTATTTTTGTTGCCTTTGGTTCTACTCCCTTCAACATGACGTTCCAGTGATTCCAGATGCCTCTTGACTTTTGCTGCAAGACATTTAAGGAAGATATGAAGTAGCATGAAGCAACCCATGTAAGGTTATATGAGTTCAGAATTAAGTATGGATCTGGAAGCTTCCCTCCTAGACCAGCTGCCAGCCAAGACTTAGGACCTGGCCGGCCTTGCCATAACAGAAAGATTTTAGGTTGCATTTCTTCTTCCTAAGATTTAGCTAGTATTCTGCCCAGTGTACTCCACCACACAAAGCCAGTGAAACAATGAGGAGGTGGGTGGGGGGGGGGGGAAATGTCAGGTCTGGTAGGTGCAATCCAACATTCTGTGATACTGGACTACGGTATATGAAGATCTAACATTTCAACAGTTAGGTTCAATGTAACAGTAATTTGTGACAAAGTAGTACTTTTATGACAAATATTGGGCTACATCCAAGACATATCTATTCGATTGCAAACACTGTACTTCAAGGAACATTGGGGAGGGGGGGGGGTGTTGTTGAAGAAGAGGATGGCAAAGGTTGTTTACCTCCATTTGGGCTTTAGTCTTGATCCAAAACTTGTACTTTGCATGAACATTTGTTTTATAAATCTGGCTTACCTGTATGCAGACTGTTGGTTCCTTGCCTCACAGGCAGGAGCCCTGAAGAAAGAAGATTATTATGGCCTCGAGAGAATGAGGGACCTGAGTGTAACCAGAGGGTTCTGGTCGGCTCACTACACTCAGAGGAAAGACAGGACGGACATATAACACCAGATTGTGACCGGTACCATCAGTATTGGAACTGTGCTGGCTGCTGAAGATGGGGACAAAGCGCCCATGGGAATGCCCCGAGTGCTGTGTTGTCAGTTTTTTACTCAACTCAACTAAACTCAACTGTCCAGCCTAATGTTTTTGTACTTAAAAAGTTATACAATTATCCCCTTAAGGATTGCAGACTGTAGGGCTAACGTCTCAAGCATGAGAATAAAACAGACACAGGCATCCTAGAAATCCCATTCAACCATTAGACACTATTTATACTGTGGTAGCCGAAGTAACCTGTAGACTAATGTGTAGTGGGTTCTGGCAGTAGTTAGTTAGTTAGTTAGTTAGTTAGTTAGTTAGTTGGGTTATCCTCATTGCACTCCGGACATGTCCATTGGTGCTCAGATCCTCCCCTCAGTATGAACTCTAACATTCGACGGCTAATAGTACCAGTTCTATGTTGATTAACAAGTCTTCTGGCGTGTCTGGTGTGCGTCTCATTTTTTGCTGTGCCGATCTTAATTCCCAAGTCTGCCATTCTGGCGAGTGATGTGGATTCACTGCCACCAAAGTCCTCTATCCTTCCCATTTCTCTGAGGGCATTGATAATATCAGCATGATCCATAGGCTGACCGTCGGTAGTGATAGCGGATCCAGCCAACCTGTCAGCTCTTTCATTTCCATCGACGCCTGCGTGTCATGGAACAAAAATAAAGGTGACTCCACGCACAGTGGACTTCTGTAATGATTCAAGCCATTGTCTTCGCACTGAACATGCCTGAACCCTCCGGATCATACTCATTGAATCATTGAGTATACATTGTGATTATACATTATATACATTATCTGGCAGTAGTATTGTGTGCCTAATGACATGCCGGTTTAACTTTCATGCTCACAGTGTCCTTGATATTCTGTGTCCATCAACATGCTGGTCAACCTTCCAGAAACCATACCCGCCATTACTGTTCTTTCCATACCAATAAGGTGTTTAATGCGTCTTCAGTATTTCAATTATTAAGAAATCCATTTATTTGCTAAACTCTTTTGGTGCCTAGCTGCTTACCACATGTTATTTCAAAGATAATACGATATTCTTGCTGTATTCAACAACAGACTGTCATTATATCAACCATTATACCTGTTTCTGGCCCCTTGTAAAAAAAAATTGTTTAAACAGACTGCAGTCTTGGCAGAGCTAATTCCATAGCATACACATGCAATAAATGCACAAGGCAGCCATCAGAAATGCTAACATTCTACTGGATAGGACTGCGATTTATCATTGATGGAAGTAGCGTAAGCTTGCTGAGTGTTAAGTAAGAACTGATATCACAGCATTTGGGACATTACCATAAGAGCTTCATCCTCATCTTCAGCAGGAAGCAAAGAGTTCCAATTCTTATGGTGCCAGTAACAGGTTGATGATATGTCCATTTTGCCTTACTTCTGAGTGTAGAGTCCTAAGCTTATTATTATCATACACAAACAACCCCCCCCCCCCCCCTCTTTTTTGCCCTTTTTGTTTTAATTCAGCAAGAAGAAGAAAAAACTTACTTCAAAAACATAGTCATAGACTGGATGTTCAGATGGCATCATGATGTCAACTTTGCCCACCTCCTTGGGGATGGAATTGTCCTCCAGCTTGCCCAGGAGCAGCTCTCGGAAAAATGAGTCGAACTTCATTCTGCTGTCCACATCTATACAGCCTCCTATTGACCAGGGAATGGCAAACAAGACCGCAGCCTAAAGGTGAAGACAGTGAAAAAATACAGGAGTTTACGAATGTACAGTGGTTAGGTAAGGGTTAAAGTTGGCAGGATCACTTTAATGCTCTGTCTCTTTTTTGTTTTTTTAGATTGGATATGAGTGTCATCTAAAGCACAAACTCCACAGCTCCAGCAACAATCCCCAGGAATCTATACTACAATTGCACTTGTGAACCAAATGATGCAATAGTGAAACATAGTGTGGTTAGTGTACTTGTCTACAAACATAGTGGTGGTGATGATGATGATGATCACTATCATTGTTGCTGCCACTATCATCATCATCATCACCATCACCATCATCATCATTATCATCATCATCATCACCATTTGACCATTGACCATTTTACCTATCTGGGATCTACAGTGAATAACTATCACCGGACCAAATAATTAACATCAGGATAAGTAGGCCAGCAACAACAATGAGCAGATTAACAACAACAACAACAACAAACAGTGTAGAAGAACAGAAGCAAAAACTCTTGTCTATCAAGCTTGTGTTCTCAGCACTCTGCTTTATGGCAGTGAACTTGGTCAACTTATTTGCACCAGTAGGAATGGCTAAATAGCTTTCACATGCGATGCCTAAGAAGAATGCTTGACAGAACAAGAAAAGACAGGATCACAAACACTGGGGTATTGGAAAGAGCAGATATTACAACGGTTTTCTCAATAGTCTACGAAGGCTCAGGTATTTGGTTCCTGTGGGTGTAGTAAACCTATGAGTTTGTTGCTGATATTTGTGCATCATTCAGGCATTAGCTACACCATTTTGGGACTTCAACTTCTTCTTCACTTCCTCTTTTACCGCTTCAGGTGTCAAGGGAGATTAAAGGTTCTGTTTCATGCTCTCCTGGCCACCTCAGCCATTGACCCATCGTGCTGTTGTAGAATTTCTTTGATGTGATCTTTGCACCTCAATGTTTTTCTAGGCCTGTCACTTCTGGGACAGAAAGAGTTAAAGGCTGAGGACTTAGTCTCCCAATGTGGGTGTGAAAACAAGAGAAAACTACCACATTACACACCCCATGAAACTCATCAAGCTCAGGATATCAAGGATACCTTGGGCACAACAATTCACGAGATTGAAAAGTTGGCAAGGGATCAAGTGAATTTCTAATGTGCTTTGATAAATGCAACATTTTACAAAGAACTTGCCATATAATGATGATAATACATTCTTGTTTTATTGTCTATACTGAGTGTGTTGCCTGATAGCATAATTGCTGCATCAAGCTGCGTTAGCTCAGTCGGTAGGAGACTTGCTTTCAAATCCAGCTGCGACTCCCTGCAGCCCATGGCTGGTGTTCGGTTTCCATGGTTCACCCTGCCTCTAGGAAATAGGTACCAAAATTAACACTCTGGGGTAAATGAAGGAACGTCCCTGTAACTACTGAGGTTTGTTTGGACGGCGACACAGGTGGACAGTTTCTTATCAGCTGTCTTTACTGGTGGCAGAGAACCTATGGTTTATAATCATGTGCAATGAGCTTGATCACATCTCCCGACTTTA
Organism: Candidula unifasciata; assembly: GCA_905116865.2. Lineage (NCBI taxonomy): Eukaryota > Metazoa > Mollusca > Gastropoda > Stylommatophora > Geomitridae > Candidula > Candidula unifasciata. The sequence continues at coordinate 10,201 of CAJHNH020000202.1, read as the reverse complement.
CCTTAACCTTTGCCTTTAATGTATCAACATTTCTAGAACAGACTTTATTTTCAGACAGTGACAAATTTTACATGCAGGCCAGTTTTACATACAGCCCTTCCAACCTTCCAGCCACCCAACTTTCAAACAGCCATTGTATTTGATTTTAAACACATATTAAGTTCATTTATCAACGCATATAATATGCAGACGAAGTACAAACATAACAGCAAATGTATACATTCATACATAATCACATATTCATACATACAAGGTATGCCTCTTGTATAATTTCACCACATATATGAGCTAGACATACCATTAGCCATATTTTCAGGAATCTGTTGTCAGCTACATCTTCTGCTGTAATCCCATCATGCATTAGCATATCAATCAGGCACATCATGGACTTGACTTGATTGGCCGGGCTGCCCTGAACATATTCCTGAAATTAGAGTCAAAGTTGACATTTAACTCTTTAAATTTCACAGGAATGAATGTCACATAAAAAGCAGTCTTCTTTTTTTTAATTTAAGAAATCTTGCAAACAGAAATAATGCATGAAGAAATAAACAGAAATGAGGCTGTCACTAGAATAAGTCAGATTTATTACATACATGACTAAACACACACAGTAAAAATGCCTAATGTGCCGCATCAAACACATGGCTGTAGAGACAAGAGAATCAAGCATCATTCATTGTTTTGGCTGAAAATGTTAACTTTATAAAAATTAATCTGCAACAACATTAGTTAACTCTTTGAGTCCCAGAGGGTTTAGTGTCAGAGGCCAAGTGGTGGTAATGTGTTTATGAAATGTCAAAAGTGTAACACATTAACTCTTTGAGTCCCAAGGAACGCATCATACGTTCATAGGTTCCTACCTAGAAGTCCAATGAATGCATAATGCGCCGATTTTATTACTCTCTTTACTACCACCTGGGCCTGTGATGCTAAACACCCTGGGACTCAAAGAGTTAAAACAGACCATATTAGTTCAAATGCCGTGCAACATACACATATTATACATCAAAGTGACCAGGGATTGTTGAGGAAAAATATTAGAATATTGCTAGTTGTGTTAGTAGTTAAATGTTAGTAAATAAACAAATGGAATGTTTAGAGAAATTAGTAAAATGGAATAATAATCATTCCACTTACTACCACAGCACTCAAGGAAAACTCGATAAAATATATCCAAATGAATCACAAATTAACATGAACCACTTAGTAATGAATAAATAAAATATAGTCATTATCTGTCCTTTAGATTTTGTTCTTGGGAAACTTTCAGAACATCATAAAAGAACACCATTTTTTTTAATTGATAAAAAATAACACTCAGTTTTATAGCCTATGTTCCCAAATTAGAAAGGAACTGCACAAGACCTAACTAATACTGAAGAATTTTACCTTTTTCACTCATATTAATTTTTGGCTATCCTCCGAATAACGGTTGGTAAAGATGGCGGGTTGGTAAAGATGGCGGCCGCAAAATATCCTTTCGAGCCACAGTCACGTGACCAAATTTGCCGTTCTCCTGCGGTTTTCCGGCGACTACCGCCACCCCACGAGTCCCCCAGATGGCTAGGAGTCACGAGCAAAGCTTCAGGAGATGCGGAAGGTGCTGCTCATGGGTCCTAGCCATCTAGTTTAGCCCCAATCCACACCGCGCGAGTGGCGTGGGGGACTCGTGGCGGTGGTCGCCGGAAAACCGCAGGAGAACCGCAAATTAAGTCGCCGGAAATGCGCAATTGACACGTGACTGTGGCTCGAAAGGATATTTTGCAGCCGCCATCTTTACCGACCGTTATTTGGAGGATGGCCTAATTTTTTTGTACCAGCTGACTTTGTTATCTTTGTACCCTTTAAGTGAAGTGTATATCAGAGCTATCCCTCATCAAATTTTGACTGTATCCATGACTGAAACACATCTACTTCGTAACTTTCTTTGTCTAGCTGTGGATAAATCTGATAAATGTGAGTTTTTTTTTTTTAAAATGAGGCTTCTAAAGTCATACATTTTCTTGGCATGCCTTAAGAAGAAGTCTGCTCGGAGGCCATATTGTTTTCACATAAACAGATGCTAACTTAGTGAAGCTCACGAACACGCTACATTTTATGAACAAGCCTCATGGTCAAAATGTGTGACATCGAACACAAAAAACAGGAAATACCATTCAAAACTGCCAGTTTGCATTATTATACTGGCCAGTGGTAAATTAAAAACCAGTACACATCATGTGCTGATTGGGTGGCTGGGTATTAACCAATCAGAGTGTGAGGCGTTTCTTAGAACTCAAAGAGTTAAATTTCAAAGCCATCAAAGAATTCAACTCAAAGGGACATAATTACCAGATAATGGTTTGGGAATATTTTTTATTTGTTTGTTGCTGCTGAAGATAGGGACAGAGGGCTTTTGGGAAAACAGTGTGCCAAAATGCCAGTCCCCAGCTAGACTCTACATGTAAATAGCAAACTCCCTTTTTCATAAGTCTGTTGACAGAAATTCATGGTCTATCTGCTTCTTCATCCTACCTTTAAATATAACCTTCAGTATATTTTAGAAACACCCCTCTTATGTGTTTCCCCCTTGAAGTTAGAAAAGAGCTTTTTTATTCAAATGACACCAAAAGATATGCTGATGGTAGAATATCTACTGGTGGGCTTCCTTACCAATGGACAGCTGGAGGGAAGGACAGCTGAAGGGAATACAGGATCGGATGAAAGGAGGCCACACCTGCTGTTCTGTAGATAGTTTGACGATAGTCAAAACCTGAGAAAAGCAAATACGAACCCATTTCTTAAATTTCAGGATGTACTGAATTTCAGTCCTGATGAAACAGGACAAGATATGGGATCCAAGGCACCATTTTGGGGGGAAAAAGAACAGACTTACTGCCTCCCTAACAAGCATGGTGTATAAGAGGACTATTTAGGGGAGTTTCCTTCTAAGTCGGAGTGCATCTATCTGAGAGGTGAGGAAACAACAGTCAACAAAAAATAAGCTAGATCTGTCCATGTGCACTTAAAACTCAAGTTCTGAAACAAGACTGTAGTCCAGAAATGGATGAACAACCAGAACTTTCTGCCAGAGTTTACAGCTGGTGAAAGCTAAGAACAGACTTCAAGATGGTGTCATTGATCATCAAGATTTTTCTTATTTTCCTTAGCTGACACGCACACAAAATGTAGAAAGGAAAAAAGGAGAAATGGTTTCAAAGACACCAATGTCCAAAAAACAATTTCTTCTGGCCAGTTTGACACATAAAAAACATAAAAATAAAAAATGGTTTTAAATACAACAATGTTCCAATAATCACCTTGCAGTGTTTTCTCACAAAATCCAGGCATGGATCAACAAGCCATTCCAACATGGCATCCAACATTTCTAGGCTTTCCTCTCCAACAACTCTGGGAAACTCCTGCAACCAAGACTTCACCAGGGGTCGCCACCCGAGTGTTGTGGGCTCCAGATAAACCATCCCGCAGCGACTGACAGTTGCAGGCTGTTACGAGAAAACAAAAAGCACAGAACTGGTTAAATCCAGGCTAATAAGAATAAGTACAACTAACAATCAGTGCCAGTGCCTTACACATTATGAACATTTTTAATAATTTTGAAATTCCCAGTCAATTCAAGATGCAGGCGATATGGCAGTAGACCCCTTTCAGCTGATTTCTACAATGGTATTGAGCACTGACTATTCAGGGAGGAATGACAAGCTACTACACTGAAGCTGCCTTGTGAAACCAAAACCTGTCAAATAAATATAGGGTTGGCATGTAAAAGATTCACAAACAGTAAAAGATTCACAAACAGTAAAAGATTCACAAACAGTAAAAGATACACAAACAGTAAAAGATTCACAAACAGTAAAAGTTTCACAAACAGTAAAAGATACACAAACAGTAAAAGATTCACAAACAGTAAAAGATTCACAAACAGCTTAACAACTAAGAAGAAAACTCTTTAAACCATACACTGGACCATTACTGAATCATACTGGATCTGGAAGATTAACAAGATTATGAGTCTTCTATCGCGCCTTTTTACATGTTTTTTTTTTTTTTTTTGGGGGGGGGGGGGGGGGGGGCGCAATAAACAAGTGACATTTTCAATTGCCTTTTGGTCTTCCTCCTCCTCACTTCACTCTTTCTTCTTTTTCTGTTCTTCTTGCCATGGGATTATCTATCTACAGTCCCACAGTGATGTGTGTCACTGGAGCCATCCTATTACCATTTGCTGATCAGACTTTACCATTTCTAATGACAAGATACACTGGATTTGATGTTCTTATGTGTGAACCTTTTCTAGTCTGTCAGATTTTGATTCAGATCTTTCTGGTTTTGCCTCATCTCCTCTTTTCTGGTACCATATCCTTTAGGATAAGACTATACTGGTACCTCAGTATACATCATTAATCGGTTCCAGATCCTTGGATATATACAAACAGGACATAAACCCCCCCAAAAAAATGTTTGCATGAAAAAATAAAGAGAGAATAATTAATCCTATTCCGAGAAAAATAAAAACTTATTGTTATAGGCATATTATACATTTGTGGGGTTGTATAAAAAAAATGTGTTAACACTGCTTAATAATAAAATATAAAAGCAATTAGATGAATCTTGCAGAGAAAAGTTGAGTGCCAACTAGGACGGTGCTGAGAAGGAAGGAGAAGGAAATTCTATTATTTGCAAAGGAAGACCCCTTCCAATGAAACTTCAGAAATCTGAAACTGTAGTGTGTTTTTAACTCTCATTTTTCTTCAGCATCTTTTTCCTACTTGGACCTCGTTGAGACAAACCATATTTGACTTTCAGAAAAAAATTGATCAGAGATCTTTGCTTCTGCCTTCTCTTTAGAATGTTTCAAAAATGCGGCATTGTCTTGTCACTCAAGGCAGTGCCTTGCAGCTTGTATGAGCTAGGTTTGGGTGGTATGTCTCTGCAAAGTTTTTGACATCCATCCATTCTGTGACCATTTCTTTGATTAATGAGAGAGGTCAACAAGGGTAGTGCACTGTGTTTTGACTCGTACAAGTTCTAGCCCACAAGTCATATTCTAAACCAGGGCCATTCAACCAAGTTTGCTGAGGGGCCAGACTCAGGGAAATGGAGATCATCACAGGCCAGAACACCAAATTCCAGCATAGAAAAGAACATTAATTCAATACAGTAGGCAGGTATTCCGCAGGCCCTTTGCTTAGCCTCTGTAGGCCACATTTCGCCCATGGGTCACCAGTTGAATCGTCGTATAAAAAGGTCGTATACAAAGCACATTTTTTCACCTAAACCAAGTTCAACGTATACCAAAGCAGACATATACCGAGGTACCACTGTATCTTTAAGTATTATATACTATAAAATATAAGCTACTCTAAAAAGACATGTCAAAAGGTAACAACAACAAAAGCTTTTTTGAAGAAAAAAAAAGGGACTTACTGATGCTTGAGACAGATCCATAGTCTCAAAGATCAGAGACATGACTGGAGACATCTGGATGATTTCTCCACTCATGAGACACAGCTTTTTGTTGTCATCCAAGACAGTGTTCATGTTCTCAATCCACAGAGCATCGATTGGCCCATCAAATATCACCCACTTCCTGTCTGGAGTGTCGGTAGAAGCAAATTCTCTAAATGTGTTGGCCACAACACCATCTGTCCACTACAAGAATAAGATAATGTATTAATAAAAGTCCTTGGAACAGAGAAGCAGTCTCTGTTCAATACTAGTGGTGGCCATGACCCTCATTACTGACAGGCCTTTGCGTGCTTTTGTTATGATATGGTCAACGTGTTCTCTGAAGGACAGATTGCAATCAAACGTCACTCTGAGATATGTTATAAGAATAGTTCTTGTGAAAGATCATCACTGCTTTCCACTATTGGTAAGTCTCCCTGACTATGAGCATGTTCAAAGAGAGCCATGTTACTAAGGTCTTTGAAGGGTTGACATGTGCATTTGAATCCACCAGTCATGAGCAGATGTTGTCAAGTTCGCTATGCATTGCATGGCAATCTTCTGGCGATCTCTTCCATTTCAATACACAAAGATGTCATTAGCAAATGACAGAGCCCTGAAAATCCCATACATCATATGCACATTAAAAAGACCCGGAGACAGCGGACAACCGTGGGTCAATCCTGGACTGATGGTTATCAGTTCTGAGGACCAACAACCACACCCGAGTTTCACCCATCTCTGACACAGGGCTGCTAGCCAGAGGATGATGAAGGGAGATACTTCTAGTTGGAGAAGTATGTGGAGATGGTAGTCAAGTTTTTATTTCCATTTCATGTCAATACTATGAAAATAGTCTTCTTCTTCTTCTTCACTTCCTCTTTTACCGCTGTGGGTGTCGAGGGAGATATAAGGTTCTGTTTCTAGCTCTTCTGGCTGCCTCAACCATAGGCACATCGTGCTGTTGTAGAGTTTCTCTGATGTTATCCTTCCATCTTGTTCTTGATCTACCCCGTGCTCTACGTCCTTCTTCTCTTTCCATGTATGCTTTGTATGGTATGGTGTCAAAGGCATTCTCTCTAAGTAAGCATGAAAATAGTCTGAATGAATTAAAATAACAATGATATTTAATTTTCAGATTTATCTAAACTAACAACAATCTTCTACCTCATCTTCTTTTTCTGCTTCCACCTTTAAAACTGGCACAGTCCAATGTTTTATAGGGTGGTAAGACTGGGTTTCCCAGCTTTGAGGTGCTTTTAACGACCCAAAAACATCTAGAACTGGACCTAATCCCAACCCACCTACGTCCTACAAGAGAGTGCAGCCTAAGTCCCACGACTGCATGCAGCCTATCTACCACCCCATGAAATATTGGACTGTCTGTTTGGAAATGACTTATTATGAAAGCACCAAAACAAAAAACCCCACAAAAACAAGGATGAGTGACCTTATGGCAGTATTATCCTCACATTAACAACTTACCTCATGGGACACTGGGTCAAACTGGCCAAACAACTGACCCATGGTGATAGCCTTTGGGTTCATTATCCGGGAAATAACCTTTTCAAACTCCTCTTCACCTTCACTGTTGAGCAGGGTCATGCCCTCTTGCAGAGTTTCTAGAACTTTTGTCTTCCCTCCAAATGGTTCACCGACTAACATAAATCTGGGATGAGAACAGACAATAAGGTTCAGGCAACATTTTTTTCTGATGTCTAGAATGGTGCCCTAAAACTAATCACATTGTCGTTCAATTATCCTGAACATCAAGGTGTCTTTAACATAGAAGTTACGACCATTAAATCTAGCCACTCCAGTCCATAAGTCTTGCAACATCTAGTTTTATCCATCTCATGGGTGCTAATTCACCTAAGGGACTTAATATCCAACACAGGTTTATCTAATATCCTGGAATTAATAATTGATTTTGTGCATTCTTATTTACACTTGTGGTACTGCGGATTAGGCCTCTCTGGCCACAACGTCCATGTGTCATTTTTGTGTTTGTGATCTTGTAAAGCTGTCTCTACTTTTCATCTTGCTTGGTATCCAAACAAAAATAAGACAAGCTATAGGTTGTGGATTTGTATAACTGGCCCATGGCTTTGTGGTTACCCAAGTCTAAAATGGGTACCAGATCATGTCCAGGAAAGTAAAGGCAGTCAGTGTGATGCTAACTACTTTACCTACAGTGCAAGACTGGTGACTCACAACAAACCAGAAAAGAAAAGTAGTGACTATGGAAATGGTGAAACAATTATTATTTTATTTTACTAATTTCTCTAAACATGCTGTCTGTTTATTTACTAATATATAACACAGTTATTTTTTTGTAACAGTATTCTGATATTATTCCTCAACAATGTCTGGTCACTTTGATGAATAACATATGTATGTTGCACGGCAGCTAAATTAGTATGGTCTGTTTTAACGTGTTACACTTGTGAAATTAAACAAATCTGCATCACCACCACTTGGGCCTCTGATGCTAAACCCCTGGGACTCAGAGAGTTAAAAATCACCCTTTTAATACAGAAACCTGCTCTTATCCATGTTTTCTGATCTCTTATACAGGCCGGTACTTTATAAATGTTTCCTATGTATTGTACTGTATGTTTTGAACATTTATTAGGGGGCTGCGTGGTCTCGAGGCATGGCATTGGCCTCGAGTGTTAGAGGTTCCGGGTTCAATCACCAATAGGGGCTGGGATTTTTTCAAATGGACTTGGACTTCTAGTAGTACCCCTTAATCTCTGGGTAGTGAGGTCAGATGACAGTGTGCATTGTTGCGCATGTTAAACATCCCTTGGCAGTTGGACACAATTAAAAAAATAGCCTAACAGTGCTGCCCTGGGGAAAATTTTAAGTTAAAAATCTACCCAAAGTATTTCAGGATCTTGGCCGGTGCTACAGAGCCTGTGCACTGTGCTGAGCTTCTTCGGACTCAGACTTGAGTTAGAAGAAGAACGGAGCACTTATGGGTTACTACCTGTGTGCCATGATGTTGATCAGTTGTTCAAACTTCAAACTTCAAACCTGAACCTTTATTACAGGTCTAAGTTAACTGCAGGAAAAATAAAATCACGTTCACCATTGAATATAAATACACACACATTTAAAATGAACAAAACATTAACGTAAAAGGTAGGCTGACTAGCACAAATTAATTCAACATTTTTTTTTAAAAACTGTTAATTAATAAGTAATTACCTAAATGGGAAAAGATCACCCTGTGATAAAAGGTTTCAAAACTTAAAACTTATAGTTTTTGAAAAATTATTAACAGATGACTGTTTCATGCATTTTGCCTTCTTCTCTTTTCATTACAGAGAATTATTTTTTTTTTCAAACTATGCTGGATAATATGAAGTCTGGATAATCAAAAGCCAGATAATCAAGGCTTCTACTGCACTTACCCATGTCTCACAATCATCATTTCATACGTCTGAATTATCTTCTCTTTGAAGAACTTGACAAACTGGAGATTTTTGCTCTCTGCTACTCTCAGCATAGCGTCCAGGAAAACCTGGATTAGATGGGCAAAATGGACAAGGAAGAAATTTTTTAGTGGGAAAATGTGGGAAAAGTATCTCTCAGCATTAGCCTGTGAACTAAAAATCATGTTTCATACCTAACTGACTTGACAATCAGCAATGTGAGACTTCTCATAAAGTTACTTCATTATGAGCATAGGAACTAAAAATCATGTTTTATGCATACCTGACTTGATAATCAGCAATGTGAGCCATCTCATGAAGTTACTAAAAATTAAACTGGTTAAAACTGAAATAAAAATCCTGGAATATGTTGATAAAAATAGTTTTTGTTATTTGAAGCCCCACCCTGGCTTTTTGCCAGGGGCCGAAATATAAGCAGGCCATAAATATGGCCAATTGTCTGAACACGGTTTCTGGGACCTCTTCATGGCGATCCTCATCCACATGGTGGCACTTTGGGTCATCATGTGTTTATCGCTTGTGTAATGTCCTATAGGGTAGAAAGTCAGTCAGTCAGTCAAATTCCAGTGGAGGATGTAGTCAGTATCACAGGAGCTGTCTTAATTTTCCTTGAACTTCTAGATGTGGTCAAGGCCCTTTAGGATCAAGTGAACAGTGCAGAAGTGTGAAAAGATCATTATGGTATGGAGTTTAGGCTGCAGCATGAAAGAGCAGGGAATGTGGCCAACACTCTACACTCAGAGGAACGACAAGATGGCTATGTAATCAAAATGTCACTGATACCATCAGAATTTAACACTTTGCTGGCGGTGTGTTTGTTTGTTTATTCAACGGATCAACATCATGGCACACGGGTGTAACCAGTAAGTGCTCCGTTCTTCTAACTCAAGCCTGAGTCTGAAAATCTCAGCACAGTGCATGAACTCCATTGCACCAGCGAGGATCATGAAATACTATGGAACTCTGTCTTAAGTTGAGAAATTCTGATATAAATTTAGCAAACACTTTAATAAATCTTACCTTATAGTCTGCTTCAGGAAGTTCAAGGCCAGGAAACAGATCTGAGATAATGCCATTAAACAGTGGAATGTCATGTGACAGGAATTTCGGCAAGTTCACATCAATAATAGAGCGCAGAAGCTGTGAATAAACAAAGCAGAGATCAGTCATTTAAAAAAATTTTTTCTGTCTTTCCTGGCAAGGTTCTTTACTTCAAAATAAGAAAATTAAAAAATGTAATCTTGAGGTAAATATTGCCACAAGGGTTTGCAGTGTCACAATCCCAACAAATA